>CADCXT010001775.1:0-100210 GCA_902806775.1 Microtus agrestis
TTCTCTGTGAACGCTTAGTTTGAAAGATAATCACTGTTCCTTTTTAAGCAAAAAGAATTTCATGAAATGCTTTTGTAGAAAAAATACATGTGTTACTCTGAGATGAGTAGCATCTGCTCTGGGATATGTCAAAGTATGGATAAAGTGAGAATAGGTGTTCCTTTATCTGCTGTAGAAGCTTTACTTTGAAAGATAATCACGTTCTTTGAAAGTGTATGAATTTTATGAAATGCTTTTGTGAGAAATGCCCATGTCTCACTCTGAAATGAGAAACCATCTGTTTGGGATATGTCAAAGTAGTGGTTAAATGTGAGAACAGTGTTCCTTTTTCTGTAGAAGCTTTTACTTTGAAAGATAATCACGCTCTTGAAAGTGTATGAATCTCAAGAAATGCTTTGTGAGAAGGCCATGTCTCCACTTGAAATGAGAACTGTCTGTTTGTGATATGTCAAAGTATGGTTAAATGTGAGAACAGTGTCCTTTTCTCTCTGTAGGTTTTACTTGAAAGATAATCACGTTTCTTAAGGTGCACTTATGATATGCTTTTTGTGAGAAAACGCACATGTGCTAATTTTTAAATGAGAGCGCCTGTTTGGCATATCGCCAAAGGATGGTTAAAAGTGAGAACAGTGTTCCGTTTTCTCCACGAAGCTTACTTTGGGTGATAATCACGTTATTGTGCTAAATAATCACATGAAATGCTTTTCAGAGAAACGCATACGTAAGCGCCTGAAATGAGAAGCGCCTGTCTTAACACGGCCAAAGTATGGTTAAAGTGAGAACAGTGTTCCTTTCTGTAAAAGCTCTCTTGAAAGATAAGACTGTCTGAAAGAGTATGATTTTCATGAAATGCTTTGTGGGAGAAACGCAGATGGTGGTTACCTTAAAGTGAGAAGCATACCTGTTTAGGATAGTCAGCATTGTTAAAAGTGAGAACAGTATCTCTTTCTAAGAAGGCTGTTTTACTTGGAAAGATAATCGTTTTTTTAAAGCAAAAGAATTTCAGTTAAAATGTTTTGTGAGAAAAAAACATGTTATGTTTACCTGAAATGAGTAAAGGGCCCGTTTGGGATTTTAGTCAAAGTATTATTAAAAGTGAGAACAGTGTTCCTTTTCTCCGGAAGCTTTACTTTAAAAGATAATCACGTTCTTGAAAGTGTAAGAATTTCATGAAATGCTTTTGTGTGAGAAATGCACATATCTCCACTCTGAATGAGAACTGTCTGTTTGGAATACGTCAGCATGGTTAAATGAGAACAGTGTTCCTTTCTCTGTAGAAGCTTACTTTGAAAAAGATAACTACGTTTCTTTGAAAGTGTAAGAATTTCATGAGTAATGCTTTTGTGAGAAATGCACATGTCTTACTCTGAAATGAGAACCGTCTGTTTGGGATATGCCAAAGTATGGTTAAATGAGAGAACAGTGTTACTTTTCTCTGTAGAAGCTTTACTTTGAAAGATAATCACGTTCTTTGAAAGTGTATGAATTTCATGAAATGATTTTTTGAGAAACGCACATGTGTTACTCTGAAATGAGAACCGTTGTTTAGAATATGTCAAAGTATGGTTAAAAGTGAGAAGAGTGCTCGAGCTTTTCTCTGTAGAAGGTTTATTTGAAAGATAATCACGTTCATTGAAAGCAAAAGAATTTCATGAAATGCTTTGTGAGAAACGCACATCTGTTACGCTGAAATGAGAAGCGCCTGTTTGGGATATGTCAAAGTATGGTTAAAAACTGAGAACAGTGTTCCTTTTCTCTGTAGAAGGTTTACTTTGAAAGATATTCTCGTTCTTTGAAAGCAAAAAGAATTTCATGAAATGCTTTTGTGAGAAACGCACATGTGTCACTCTGAAATGAGAAGCGTCTGTTTGTGATACGTCAAAGGATGTTTAAAAGTGAGAACAGTGTTCCTTTTCTCTGTAGAAGCTTTACTTTGACAGAAAATCACGTTATTTGAAAGCCAAAGAATTTCATGAAATGCTTTTGTGAGAAATGCACATGTGTTACTCTGAAATGAGAAGCGTCTGTTTGGGATACTTCAAAGGATGGTAAAAAGTGAGAACAGTGTTCCTTTTCTCTGTAGAATCTTTACTTTGAAAGATAATCACGTTCTTTGAAAGTGTATGAATTTCATGAAATGTTTTTGTGAGAAACGCACATGTGTTAATCTGAAATGAGTAGCGTCTGTTTGGGATATGACAAAGTATGGTTAAAAGTGAGAACAGTGTTGCTTTTCTCTGTAGAAGCTTTACTTTAAAAGATAATCACGTTCTTTTGAAAGTTTATGAATTTCATGAAATGCTTTTGTGAGAAACGCACATGTGTCACTCTGAAATGAGAAGCGTCTGTTTGTGATACGTCAAAGGATGGTTAAAAGTGAGAACAGTGTTCCTTTTTCTCTGTAGAAGCTTTACTTTGACAGATAATCACGTTCCTTTGAAAGCCAAAGAATTTCATGAAATGCTTTTTGTGAGAAATGCACATGTGTTACTCTGAAATGAGTAGCTTCTGTTTAGGATAAGTCAAAGTATGGTTAAAATTGAGAACAGTGTTGCTTTTCTCTGTAGAAGCTTTACTTTGAAAGATAATCACGTTCTTTGAAAGTGTATGAATTTCAAGAAATGCTTTTGTGAGAAATGCACATGTCCCACTCTGAAATGAGAACCGTCTGTTTGGGATATGTCAAAGTATGGTTAAAAGTGAGAACAGTGTTCCTTTTTTCTGTAGAAGCTTTACTTTGAAAGATAATCACGTTCTTTGAAAGCCAAAAAGAATTTCATGAAATGCTTTTTGTGAGAAATGCACATGTGTTACTCTGAAATGAGGAGCGTCTGTTTAGGATATGTCAAAGTATGGTTAAAAGTGAGAACAGTGTTACTTTTCTCTGTAGAACGTTTAGTTTGAAAGATAATCACGTTCTTTTTTAAGCAAAGAATTTAATGAAATGCTTTTGTGAGAAAAACACATGTGTTACTCTGAGATGAGTAGCATCTGTTTGGGATATGTCAAAGTATGGATAAAAGTGAGAACAGTGTTTCTTTTATCTGTAGAAGCTTTACTTTGAAAGATAATCACGTTCTTTGAAAGTGTATGAATTTCATGAAATGCTTTTTGTGAGAAATGCACATGTCTCACTCTGAAATGAGAATCGTCTGTTTGGGATATGTCAAAGTATGGTTAAATGTGAGAACAGTGTTCCTTTTCTCTGTAGAAGCTTTACTTTGAAAGATAATCACGTTCTTTGAAATTGTAGTGAATTTCAAGAAATGCTTTTGTGAGAAATGCACATGTCTCACTCTGAAATGAGAACCGTCTGTTTGTGATATGTCAAAGTATGGTTAAATGTGAGAACAGTGTTCCTTTTCTCTGTAGAAGCTTTAATTTGAAAGATAATCACGTTCTTTGAAAGCAAAAAATTTCATGATATGCTTTTGTGAGAAACGCACATGTGTTACTCTGAAATGAGAAGCGTCTGTTTGTGATACGTCAAAGGATGGTTAAAAGTGAGAACAGTGTTCCTTTTCTCTGTAGAAGCTTTACTTTGAAAGATAATCACGTTCTTTGAAAGCAAAAGAATTTCATGAAATGCTTTTGTGAAAAACGCACATGTGTTACTCTGAAATGAGAAGCGTCTGTTTGCCATACGTCAAAGTATGGTTAAAAGTGAGAACAGTGTTCCTTTTCTCTGTAAAAGCTTTCCTTTGAAAGATAATCACGTTCATTGAAAGAGTATGATTTTCATGAAATGCTTTTGTGAGAAACGCACATGTGTTACTCTGAAAAGAGAAGCGTCTGTTTAGGATATGTCAAAGTATTGTTAAAAGTGAGAACAGTGTTCCTTTTCTCTGTAGAAGGTTTACTTTGAAAGATAATCACGTTCTTTTGTAAGCGAAAGAATTTCATGAAATGCTTTTGTGAGAAAAGCACATGTCTTACTCTGAAATGAGTAGCGTCTGTTTGGGATTTGTCAAAGTATGGTTAAAAGTGAGAACAGTGTTCCTTTTCTCTGTAGAAGCTTTACTTTGAAAGATAATCACGTTCTTTGAAAGTGTATGAATTTCAAGAAATGCTTTTGTGAGAAATGCACATGTCTCACTCTGAAATGAGAACCTGTCTGTTTGGGATATGTCAAAGTATGGTTAAATGTGAGAACAGTGTTCCTTTTCTCTGTAGAAGCTTTACTTTGAAAGATAATCACGTTCTTTGAAAGTGAATGAATTTCAAGAAATGCTTTTGTGAGAAATGCACATGTCTCACTCTGAAATGAGAACCGTCTGTTTGGGATATGTCAAAGTATGGTTAAAAGTGAGAACAGTGCTCCTTTTCTCTGTAGAAGCTTTACTTTGAAAGATAATCACGTTCATTTGAAAGCAAAAGAATTTCATGAAATGCTTTTGTGAGAAACGCACATGTCTTACTCTGAAATGAGAAGCGTCTGTTTGGGATATGTCAAAGTATGGTTAAAAGTGAGAAGAGTGTTCCTTTTCTCTGTAGAAGGTTTACTTTGAAAGATAATCACGTCATTTGAAAGCAAAAGAATTTCATGAAATGCTTTTTGTGAGAAACGCACATCTGTTACTCTGAAATGAGTAGCGTCTGTTTGGGATATGTCAAAGTATGGTTAAAAGTGAGAACAGTGTTCCTTTTCTCTGTAGAAGCTTTACTTTGAAAGATAATCACGTTCTTTGAAAGTAAATGAATTTCATGAAATGCTTTTTGTGAGAAACGCACATGTGTTACTCTGAAATGAGTAGCGTCTGTTTGGGATATGTCAAAGTATGGTTAAAAGTGAGAACAGTGTTCCTTTTCTCTGTAGAAGCTTTACTTTGAAAGATAATCACGTTCTTTGAAAGTGTATGAATTTCATGAAATGCTTTTGTGAGAAACGCACATGTGTTACTCTGAAATGAGTAGCTTTTTTGGGATGTTGTTGTTAAAAAAAATGTTTTTTTTTTTGTGTTTTTAAAAGATAATCACGTTGTTTGAAAGTTTATGAATTTCGAAATGCTTTTGTGAGAAACGCACATGTGTTACTCTGAAATGAGTAGCCTGTTTGGTATCTGTAGAAGCTTTACTTTGAAAGATAATCACGTTCTTTGAAAGTGTATGAATTTCCAGAAATGCTTTTGTGAGAAATGCACATGTCTCACTCTGAAATGAGAACCGTCTGTTTGGGATATGTCAAAGTATGGTTAAATGTGAGAACATTGTTCCTTTTATCTGTAGAACTTTACTTTGAAAGATAATCTCGTTCTTTGAAAGTGTATGAATTTCAAGAAATGCTTTTGTGAGAAATGCACATGTCTCACTCTGAAATGAGAACCGTCTGTTTGGGATATGTCAAAGTATGGTTAAATGTGAGAAGAGTGTGCCTTTTCTCTGTAGAAGCTTTACTTTGAAAGATAATCACGTTCTTTGAAAGCAAAAGAATTTCATGAAATGCTTTTGTGAGAAACGCACATGTGTTACTCTGAAATGAGAAGTTTCTCTTTGTGATAGGTCATAGGATGGTTAAATGTGAGAACAGTGTTCCTTTTCTCTGTAGAAGCTTTACTTTGAAAGATAATCACGTTCTTTGAAAGTGTATGAATTTCAAGAGATTCTTTTGTGAGAAATGCACATGTCTCACTCTGAAATGAGAACCGTATGTTTGGGATATGTCAAAGTATGGTTAAATGTGAGAACAGTGTTCCTTTTCTCTGTAGAAGCTTTACTTTGAAAGATAATCACGTTCTTTGAAAGTGTATGAATTTCAAGAAATGCTTTTGTGAGAAATGCACATGTCTCACTCTGAAATGAGAACCGTCTGTTTGGGATACGTCAAAGTATGGTTAAAAGTGAGAACAGTGTTCCTTTTCTCTGTAGAAGCTTTACTTTGAAAGATAATCACGTTCTTTGAAAGTGTATGAATTTCATGAAATGTTTTTGTGAGAAACGCACATGTGTTAATCTGAAATGAGTAGCATCTCTTTGGGATATGGCAAGGTATGGTTAAAAGTGAGAGCAGTGCTCCTTTCCTCTGTAGAAGCTTTACTTTTAAAGATAATCACGTTCTTTGAAAGCAAAAGAATTTCATGAAATGCTTTTGTGAGAAATGCACATGTGTTACTCTGAAATGAGAAGCGCTCTGTTTGCGATACGTCAAAGTATGGTTAAAAGTGAGAACAGTGTTCCTTTTCTCTGTAAAAGCTTTCCTTTGAACAATAATCACGTTCTTTGAAATTGTATGAATTTCATGAAATGCTTTTGTGAGAAACGCACATGTGTTACTCTGAAATGAGTAGCTTCAGTTTGGGATATGTCAAAGTATGGTTAAAAGTGAGAACAGTGTTCCTTTTATCTGTAGAAGATTTACATTGAAAGATAATCACGTTCTTTGAAAGTGTATGAATTTCATGAAATGCTTTTTTGAGAAATGCACATGTCTCACCCTGAAATGAGAAGCGTCTGTTTGGGATATGTCAAGGTATGGTTAAATGTGAGAACAGTGTTCGTTTTCTCTGTAGAAGCTTTACTTTGAAAGATAATCACGTTCTTTGAAAGTGTATGAATTTCAAGAAATGCTTTTGTGAGAAATGCACATGTCTCACACTGAAATGAGAACCGTCTGTTTGTGATATGTCAAAGTATGGTTAAATGTGAGAAAAGTGTTCCTTTTCTCTGTAGAAGATTTACTTTGAAAGATAATCACGTTCTTTTTAAGCAAAAGAATTTCATGAAATGCTTTTGTGAGAAACACACATGTGTTACTCTGAAATGAGTAGCGTCTGTTTGGGATTTGTCAAAGTATGGTAAAAAGTGAGAACAGTGTTCCTTTTCTCTGTAGAAGCTTTACTTTGAAAGATAATCATGTTCTTTGAA
The DNA here is from genome assembly GCA_902806775.1 of Microtus agrestis. NCBI lineage: Eukaryota > Metazoa > Chordata > Mammalia > Rodentia > Cricetidae > Microtus > Microtus agrestis. The sequence goes on from CADCXT010001775.1 coordinate 6,862, forward strand.
AGCAAAAGTATTTCATGAAATGCTTTTGTGAGAAAAGCAAAAGAATTTCATGAAATGCTTTTGTGAGAAATGCACATGTCTCACTCTGAAATGAGAAGCGTCTGTTTAGAATATGTCAAAGTATGGTTAAATGTGAGAACAGTGTTCCTTTTCTCTGTAGAAGCTTTAATTTGAAAGATAATCACGTTCTTTGAAAGCAAAAAATTTCATGAAATGCTTTTGTGAGAAACGCACATGTGTTACTCTGAAATGAGAAGCGTCTGTTTGTGATACGTCAAAGGATGGTTAAAAGTGAGAACAGTGTTCGTTTTTTCTGTTGAAGCTTTACTTTGAAAGATAATCACGTTCTTTGAAAGCAAAAGAATTTCATGAAATGCTTTTGTGAAAAACGCACATGTGTTACTCTGAAATGAGAAGCGCCTGTTTGCCATACGTCAAAGTATGGTTAAAAGTGAGAACAGTGTTCCTTTTCTCTGTAAAAGCTTTCCTTTGAAACATAATCACGTTCATTGAAAGAGTATGATTTTCATGAAATGCTTTTGTGAGAAACGCACATGTGTTACTCTGAAAAGAGAAGCGTCTGTTTAGGATATGTCAAAGTATTGTTAAAAGTGAGAACAGTGTTCCTTTTCTCTGAAGAAGGTTTACTTTGAAAGATAATCACGTTCTTTTTAAGCAAAAGAATTTCATGAAATGCTTTTGTGAGAAACACACATGTTTTACTCTGAAATGAGTAGCGTCTGTTTGGGATTTGTCAAAGTATGGTTAAAAGTGAGAACAGTGTTCCTTTTCTCTGTAGAAGCTTTACTTTGAAAGATAATCACGTTCTTTGAAAGTGTATGAATTTCAAGAAATGCTTTTGTGAGAAATGCACATGTCTCACTCTGAAATGAGAACTGTCTGTTTGGGATATGTCAAAGTATGGTTAAATGTGAGAACAGTGTTCCTTTTCTCTGTAGAAGCTTTACTTTGAAAGATAATCACGTTCTTTGAAAGTGTATGAATTTCAAGAAATGCTTTTGTGAGAAATGCACATGTCTCACTCTGAAATGAGAACCGTCTGTTTGAGATACGTCAAAGTATGGTTAAATGTGAGAACAGTGTTCCTTTTCTCTGTAGAAGCTTTACTTTGAAAGATAATCACGTTCTTTGAAAGCAAAAGAATTTCATGAAATCCTTTTGTGAGAAAAGCAAAAGAATTTCATGAAATGCTTTTGTGAGAAATGCACATGTCTCACTCTGAAATGAGAAGCGTCTGTTTAGAATATGTCAAAGTATGGTTAAAAGTGAGAAGAGTGCTCCTTTTCTCTGTAGAAGGTTTACTTTGAAAGATAATCACGTTCATTGAAAGCAAAAGAATTTCCAGAAATGCTTTTGTGAGAAACGCACATCTGTTACTCTGAAATGAGAAGCGTCTGTTTGGGATATGTCAAAGTATGGTTAAAAGTGAGAACAGTGTTCCTTTTATCTGTAGAAGCTTTACTTTGAAAGATAATCACGTTATTTGAAAGCAAAAGAATTTCATGAAATGCTTTTGTGAGAAATGCACATGTGTTACTCTGAAATGAGAAGCGTCTGTTTGTGATACGTCAAAGGATGGTTAAAAGTGAGAACAGTGTTCCTTTTCTCTGTAAAAGCTTTACTTTGAAAGATAATCACGTTCTTTGAAAGTGTATGAATTTCATGAAATGCTTTTGTGAGAAACGCACATGTGTTACTCTGAAATGAGTAGCGTCTGTTTGGGATATGTCAAAGTATGGTTAAAAGTGAGAACAGTGTTGCTTTTCTCTGTAGAAGCTTTACTTTAAAAGATAATCACGTTCTTTGAAAGTTTATGAATTTCCAGAAATGCTTTTGTGAGAAACGCACATGTGTTACTCTGAAATGAGTAGCGTCTGTTTGGGATATGTCAAAGTATGGTTAAAAGTGAGAACAGTTTTCCTTTTCTCTGTAGAAGCTTTACTTTGAAAGATAATCACGTTCTTTGAAAGTGTATGAATTTCAAGAAATGCTTTTGTGAGAAATGCACATGTCTCACTCTGAAATGAGAACCGTCTGTTTGGGATATGTCAAAGTATGGTTAAATGTGAGAAGAGTGTGCCTTTTCTCTGTAGAAGCTTTACTTTGAAAGATAATCACGTTCTTTGAAAGCAAAAGAATTTCATGAAATGCTTTTGTGAGAAACGCACATGTGTTACTCTGAAATGAGAAGTGTCTCTTTGTGATAGGTCAAAGGATGGTTAAATGTGAGAACAGTGTTCCTTTTCTCTGTAGAAGCTTTACTTTGAAAGATAATCACGTTCTTTGAAAGTGTATGAATTTCAAGAGATTCTTTTGTGAGAAATGCACATGTCTCACTCTGAAATGAGAACCGTATGTTTGGGATATGTCAAAGTATGGTTAAATGTGAGAACAGTGTTCCTTTTCTCTGTAGAAGCTTTACTTTGAAAGATAATCACGTTCTTTGAAAGTGTATGAATTTCAAGAAATGCTTTTTGTGAGAAAATGCACATGTCTCACTCTGAAATGAGAACCGTCTGTTTGGGATACGTCAAAGTATGGTTAAAAGTGAGAACAGTGTTCCTTTTCTCTGTAGAAGCTTTACTTTGAAAGATAATCACGTTCTTTGAAAGTGTATGAATTTCATGAAATGTTTTTGTGAGAAACGCACATGTGTTAATCTGAAATGAGTAGCATCTCTTTGGGATATGGCAAGGTATGGTTAAAAGTGAGAGCAGTGCTCCTTTCCTCTGTAGAAGCTTTACTTTTAAAGATAATCACGTTCTTTGAAAGCAAAAGAATTTCATGAAATGCTTTTGTGAGAAATGCACATGTGTTACTCTGAAATGAGAAGCGTCTGTTTGCGATACGTCAAAGTATGGTTAAAAGTGAGAACAGTGTTCCTTTTCTCTGTAAAAGCTTTCCTTTGAACAATAATCACGTTCTTTGAAATTGTATGAATTTCATGAAATGCTTTTGTGAGAAACGCACATGTGTTACTCTGAAATGAGTAGCGTCTGTTTGGGATATGTCAAAGTATGGTTAAAAGTGAGAACAGTGTTCCTTTTATCTGTAGAAGATTTACATTGAAAGATAATCACGTTCTTTGAAAGTGTATGAATTTCAAGAAATGCTTTTGTGAGAAATGCACATGTCTCACTCTGAAATGAGAACCGTCTGTTTAGGATATGTCAAAGTATGGTTAAAAGTGAGAACAGTGTTACTTTTCTCTGTAGAAGGTTTGCTTTAAAAGATAATCACGTTCTATGAAAGTAAAAGAATTTCATCACATGCTTTTGTGAGAAACGCACATGTGTTACTCTGAAATGAGAAGCGTCTGTGATACGTCAAAGGATGGTTAAAAGTGAGAACAGTGTTCCTTTTCTCTGTAGAAGCTTTCCTTTGAACAATAATCACGTTCTTTGAAAGTGTATGAATTTCATGAAATGCTTTTGTGAGAAACGCACATGTGTTACTCTGAAATGAGTAGCTTCAGTTTGGGATATGTCAAAGTATGGTTAAAAGTGAGAACAGTGTTCCTTTTATCTGTAGAAGATTTACATTGAAAGATAATCACGTTCTTTGAAAGTGTATGAATTTCATGAAATGCTTTTTTGAGAAATGCACATGTCTCACCCTGAAATGAGAAGCGTCTGTTTGGGATATGTCAAGGTATGGTTAAATGTGAGAACAGTGTTCGTTTTCTCTGTAGAAGCTTTACTTTGAAAGATAATCACGTTCTTTGAAAGTGTATGAATTTCAAGAAATGCTTTTGTGAGAAATGCACATGTCTCACACTGAAATGAGAACCGTCTGTTTGTGATATGTCAAAGTATGGTTAAATGTGAGAAAAGTGTTCCTTTTCTCTGTAGAAGATTTACTTTGAAAGATAATCACGTTCTTTTTAAGCAAAAGAATTTCATGAAATGCTTTTGTGAGAAACACACATGTGTTACTCTGAAATGAGTAGCGTCTGTTTGGGATTTGTCAAAGTATGGTAAAAGTGAGAACAGTGTTCCTTTTCTCTGTAGAAGCTTTACTTTGAAAGATAATCATGTTCTTTGAAAGCAAAAGTATTTCATGAAATGCTTTTGTGAGAAAAGCAAAAGAATTTCATGAAATGCTTTTGTGAGAAATGCACATGTCTCACTCTGAAATGAGAAGCGTCTGTTTAGAATATGTCAAAGTATGGTTAAAAGTGAGAACAGTGTTCCTTTTATCTGTAGAAGATTTACATTGAAAGATAATCACGTTCTTTGAAAGTGTATGAATTTCAAGAAATGCTTTTGTGAGAAATGCACATGTCTCACTCTGAAATGAGAACCGTCTGTTTGGGATACGTCAAAGTATGGTTAAATGTGAGAACAGTGTTCCTTTTCTCTGTAGAAGCTTTACTTTGAAAGATAATCACGTTCTTTGAAAGCAAAAGTATTTCATGAAATGCTTTTGTGAGAAAAGCAAAAGAATTTCATGAAATGCTTTTGTGAGAAATGCACATGTCTCACTCTGAAATGAGAAGCGTCTGTTTAGAATATGTCAAAGTATGGTTAAAAGTGAGAAGAGTGCTCCTTTTCTCTGTAGGAGGTTTACTTTGAAAGATAATCACGTTCATTGAAAGCAAAAGAATTTCATGAAATGCTTTTGTGAGAAACGCACATCTGTTACTCTGAAATGAGAAGCGTCTGTTTGGGATATGTCAAAGTATGGTTAAAAGTGAGAACAGTGTTCCTTTTCTCTGTAGAAGGTTTACTTTGAAAGATATTCTCGTTCTTTGAAAGCAAAAGAATTTCATGAAATGCTTTTGTGAGAAACGCACATGTGTCACTCTGAAATGAGAAGCGTCTGTTTGTCATACGTCAAAGGATGTTTAAAAGTGAGAACAGTGTTCCTTTTCTCTGTAGAAGCTTTACTTTGACAGATAATCACGTTATTTGAAAGCAAAAGAATTTCATGAAATGCGTTTGTGAGAAAGTCACATGTGTTACTCTGAAATGAGAAGCGTCTGTTTAGAATATGTCAAAGTATGGTTAAAAGTGAGAAGAGTGTTCCTTTTCTCTGTAGAATCTTTATTGGAAAGATAATCACGTTCTTTGAAAGTGTATGAATTTCATGAAATGCTTTTGTGAGAAACGCACATGTGTCACTCTGAAATGAGTAGCGTCTGTTTGTGATAAGTCAAAGGATGGTTAAAAGTGAGAAGAGTGTTCGCTTTTCTCTGTAGAAGCTTTACATTAAAAGATAATCACGTTCTTTGAAAGTTTATGAATTTCATGAAATGCTTTTGTGAGAATCGCACATGTGTTACTCTGATATGAGTAGCGTCTGTTTGGAATATGTCAAAGTATGGTTAAAAGTGAGAACAGTGTTGCTTTTCTCTGTAGAAGCTTTACTTTAAAAGATAATCACGTTCTTTGAAAGTTTATGAATTTCTTGAAATGCTTTTGTGAGAAACGCACATGTGTTACTCTGAAATGAGTAGCGTCTGTTTGGGATATGTCAAAGTATGGTTAAATGTGAGAACAGTGTTCCTTTTCTGTGTAGAAGCTTTACTTTGAAAGATAATCACGTTCTTTGAAAGTGTATGAATTTCAAGAAATGCTTTTGTGAGAAATGCACATGTCTCACTCTGAAATGAGAACCGTCTGTTTGGGATATGTCAAAGTATGGTTAAATGTGAGAATAGTGTTCCTTTTCTCTGTAGAAGCTTTACTTTGAAAGATAATCACGTTCTTTGAAAGTGCATGAATTTCAAGAAATGCTTCTGTGAGAAATGCACATGTCTCACTCTGAAATGAGAACCGTCTGTTTGGGATATGTCAAAATATGGTTAAATGTGAGAACAGTGTTCCTTTTCCGTGTAGAAGCTTTACTTTGAAAGATAATAACGTTCTTTGAAAGCAAAAGAATTTCATGAAATGCTTTTGTGAGAAATGCACATGTGTTACTCTGAAATGAGAAGCGTCTGTTTGGGATACGTCAAAGGATGGTTAAATGTGAGAACAGTGTTCCTTTTATCTGTAGAATCTTTACTTTGAAATATAATCACGTTCTTTGAAAGTGTATGAATTTCAAGAAATGCTTTTGTGAGAAATGCACATGTCTCACTCTGAAATGAGATCCGTCTGTTTGGGATATGTCAAAGTATGGTTAAATGTGAGAACAGTGTTCCTTTTCTCTGTAGAAGCTTTACTTTGAAAGATAATCACGTTCTTTGAAAGTGTATGAATTTCAAGAAATGCTTTTGTGAGAAATGCACATGTCTCATCTGAAATGAGGACCGTCTGTTTGGGATACGTCAAAGTATGGTTAAAAGTGAGAACAGTGTTCCTTTTCTCTGTAGAAGCTTTACTTTGAAAGATAATCACGTTCTTTGAAAGTGTATGAATTTTATGAAATGCTTTTGTGAGAAACGCACATGTGTTACTCTGAAATGAGAAGCGTCTGTTTAGAATATGTCTAGTATGGTTAAAAGTGAGAAGAGTGTTCCTTTTCTCTGTAGAAGGTTTACTTTGAAAGATAATCATGTTCTTTGAAAGTGTATGAATTTCATGAAATGCTTTTGTGAGGAACGCACATGTGTCACTCTGAAATGAGAAGCGTCTGTTTGTGATATGTCAAAGGATGGTTAAAAGTGAGAAGAGTGTTCATTTTCTCTGTAGAAGCTTTACATTGAAAGATAATCACGTTCTTTGAAAGTGTATGAATTTCATGAAATGCTTTTGTGAGAAACGCACATGTGTTACTCTGATATGAGTAGCGTCTGTTTGGGATATGTCAAAGTATGGTTAAAAGTGAGAACAGTGTTGCTTTTCTCTGTAGAAGCTTTACTTTAAAAGATAATCACGTTCTTTGAAAGTTTATGAATTTCTTGAAATGCTTTTTTGAGGAACGCACATGTGTTACTCTGAAATGAGTAGCGTCTGTTTGGGATATGTCAAAGTATGGTTAAAAGTGAGAACAGTTTTCCTTTTATCTGTAGAAGCTTTACTTTGAAAGGTAATCACGTTCTTTGAAAGTGTATGAATTTCAAGAAATGCTTTTGTGAGAAATGCACATGTCTCACTCTGAAATGAGAACCGTCTGTTTGGGATATGTCAAAGTATGGTCAAATGTGAGAACAGTGTTCCTTTTCTGTGTAGAAGCTTTACTTTGAAAGATAATCACGTTCTTTGAAAGCAAAAGAATTTCATGAAATGCTTTTGTGAGAAATGCACATGTGTTACTCTGAAATGAGAAGCGTCTGTTTGGGATACGTCAAAGTATGGTTAAAAGTGAGAACAGTGTTCCTTTTCTCTGTAAAAGCTTTACTTTGAAAGATAATCACGTTCTTTGAAAGTGTATGAATTTCATGAAATGCTTTTGTGAGAAACGCACATGTGTTACTCTGAAATGAGTAGCGTCTGTTTGGGATATGTCAAAGTATGGTTAAAAGTGAGAACAGTGTTGCTTTTCTCTGTAGAAGCTTTACTTTGAAAAATAATCACGTTCGTTGAAAGTGTATGAATTTCAAGAAATACTTTTGTGAGAAATGCACATGTCTCACTCTGAAATGAGAACCGTCTGTTTGGGATATGTCAAAGTATGGTTAAATGTGAAAACAGTGTTCCTTTTCTCTGTAGAAGCTTTACTTTGAAAGATAATCACGTTCTTTGAAAGCAAAAGAATTTCATGAAATGCTTTTGTGAGAAACGCACATGTGTTACTCAGAAATGAGAAGCATCTGTTTGTGATACGTCAAAGGATGGTTAAAAGGGAGAACAGTGTTCCTTTTCTCTGTAGAAGCTTTATTTTGAAAGATAATCACGTTCTTTGAAAGCAAAAGAATTTCATGAAATGCTTTTGTGAGAAATGCACATGTGTTACTCTGAAATGAGAAGCGTCTGTTTGCGATACGTCAAAGTATGGTTAAAAGTGAGAACAGTGTTCCTGTTCTCTGTAAAAGCTTTACTTTGAAAGATAATCACGTTCTTTGGAAGCAAAAGAATTTCATGAAATGCTTTTTTGAGAAACGCACATGTGTTACTGTGAAATGATTAGCGTCTGTTTGGGATATGTCAAAGTATGGTCAAAAGTGAGAACAGTGTTGCTTTTCTCTGTAGAAGCTTTACTTTGAAAGATAATCACGTTCACTGAAATCAAAAGAATTTCATGAAATGCTTTTTTGAGAAACGCACATGTGTCACTCTGAAATGAGAAGCGTCTGTTTGGGATATGCCAAGATATGGTTAAAAGTGAGAGCAGTGTTCCTTTTCTCTGTAAAACCTTAATTGAAAGATAATCACGTTCTTTGAAAGCAAAAGAATTTCATGAAATGCTTTTGTGAGAAACGCACATGTTTTACTCTGAAATGAGAAGTGTCTGTTTGTGATACGTCAAAGAATGGTTAAAAGTGAGAACAGTGTTCCTTTTCTCTGTAAAAGCTTTACATTGAAAGATAATCACATTCTTTGAAAGAGTATGAATTTCATGAAATGCTTTTGTGAGAAACGCACATGTGTTACTCTGAAATGAGTAGCGTCTGTTTGGGATATGTCAAAGTATGGTTAAAAGTGAGAGCAGTGTTTCTTTTCTCTGTAGAAGCTTTACGTTAAAAGATAATCACGTTCTTTGAAAGTTTATGAATTTCTTGAAATGCTTTTGTGAGAAACGCACATGTGTTACTCTGAAATGAGTAGCGTCTGTTTGGGATATGTCAAAGTATGGTTAAAAGTGAGAACAGTTTTCCTTTTCTCTGTAGAAGCTTTAATTTGAAAGATAATCACGTTCTTTGAAAGTGTATGAATTTCAAGAAATGCTTTTGTGAGAAATGCACATGTCTCACTCTGAAATGAGAACCGTCTGTTTGGGATATGTCAAAGTATGGATAAATGTGAGAACAGTGTTCCTTTTCTCTGTAGAAGCTTTATTTTGAAAGATAATCACGTTCTTTGAAAGTGTATGAATTTCAAGAAATGCTTTTGTGAGAAATGCACATGTCTTACTCTGAAAAGAGAACCGTCTGTTTGGGATATGTCAAAGTATGGTTAAATGTGAGAACAGTGTTCCTTTTCTCTGTGGAAGCTTTATTTGAAAGATAATCACGTTCTTTCAAAGCAAAAGAATTTCATGAAATGCTTTTGTGAGAAACGCACATGTGTTACTCTGAAATGAGAAGCGTCTGTTTGTGATACGTCAAAGTATGGTTAAAAGTGAGAACAGTGTTCCTTTTCTCTGTAGAAGCTTTACTTGAAAGATAATCACGTTCTTTGAAAGCAAATGAATTTCATGAAATGCTTTTGTGTGAAATGCACATGTGTTACTCTGAAATCAGAAGCGTCTGTTTGGGATACGTCAAAGTATTGTTAAAAGTGAGAACAGTGTTCCTTTTCTCTGTAAAAGCTTTACTTTGAAAGATAATCACGTTCTTTGAAAGTGTATGAATTTCATGAAATGCTTTTGTGAGAAACGCACATGTGTTACTCTGAAATGAGTAGCGTCTGTTTGGGATATGTCAAAGTATGGTTAAAAGTGAGAACAGTGTTGCTTTTCTCTGTAGAAGCTTTACTTTAAAAGATAATCACGTTATTTGAATGTTTACGAATTTCTTGAAATGCTTTTGTGAGAAACGCACATGTGTTACTCTGAAATGAGTAGCGTCTGTTTGGGATATGTCAAAGTATGGTTAGAAGTGAGAACAGTTTTCCTTTTCTCTGTAGAAGCATTACTTTGAAAGATAATCACGTTCTTTGAAAGTGCATGAATTTCAAGAAATGCTTTTGTGAGAAATGCACATGTCTCAATCTGAAATGAGAACCGTATGTTTGGGATATGTCAAAGTATGGTTAAATGTGAGAACAGTGTTCCTTTTCTCTGTAGAAGCTTTACTTTGAAAGATAATCACGTTCTTTGAAAGTGTATGAATTTCAAGAAATGCTTTTGTGAGAAATGCACATGTCTCACTCTGAAATGAGAACCGTCTGTTTGGGATATGTCAAAGTATGGTTAAATGTGAGAACAGTGTTCCTTTTCTATGTAGAAGCTTTACTTTGAAAGATAACCACGTTCTTTCAAAGCAAAAGAATTTCATGAAATGCTTTTGTGAGAAACGCACATGTGTTACTCTGAAATGAGAAGCGTCTGTTTGGGATATGTCAAAGGATGGTTAAAAGTGAGAACAGTGTTCCTTTTCTCTGTAGAAGCTTTACTTTGAAAGATAATCACGTTCTTTGAAAGCAAAAGAATTTCATGAAATGATTTGTGAGAAATGCACATGTGTTACTCTGAAATGAGAAGCGTCTGTTTGCGATACGTCAAAGTATGGTTAAAAGTGAGAACAGTGTTCCTTTTCTCTGTAAAAGCTTTACTTTGAAAGATAATCACGTTCTTTGAAAGCAAAAGAATTTCATGAAATCCTTTTGTGAGAAACGCACATGTGTTACTCTGAAATGAGTAGCATCTCTTTGGGATATGTCAAAGTATGGTCAAAAATGAGAACAGTGTTGCTTTTCTCTGTAGAAGCTTTACTTTGAAAGATAATCACGTTCTTTGAATGTTTATGAATTTCAAGAAATGCTTTTGTGAGAAATGCACATGTCTCACTCTGAAATGAGAACCGTCTGTTTGGGATATGCCAAGATATGGTTAAAAGTGAGAGCAGTGTTCCTTTTCTCTGTAAAACCTTAATTGAAAGATAATCACGTTCTTTGAAAGGAAAATAATTTCATGAAATGCTTTTGTGAGAGACGCACATGTGTTACTCTGAAATGAGAAGCGTCTGTTTGTGATACTTCAAAGTATGGTTAAAAGTGAGAACAGTGTTCCTTTTCTCTGTAGAAGCTTTACTTTGAAAGATAATCACGTTCTTTGAAAGTGTATGAATTTCAAGAAATGCTTTTGTGAGAAGTACACATGTCTCACTCTGAAATGTGAACCGTCTGTTTGGGATATGTCAAAGTATGGTTAAATGTGAGAACAGTGTTCCTTTTCTCTGTAGAAGCTTTACTTTGAAAGATAATCAAGTTCTTTGAAAGCAAAAGAATTTCATGAAATGCTTTTGTGAGAAACGCAAATGTGTTACTCTGAAATGAGAAGCGTCTGTTTGTGATACGTCAATGTATGGTTAAAACTGAGAACAGTGTTCCTTTTCTCTGTAGAAGCTTTAGTTTGAAAGATAATCATGTTCTTTGAAAGCAAAAGAATTTCATGAAATGCTTTTGTGAGAAACGCACATGTGTTACTCTGAAATGAGAAGCGTCTGTTTAGGATATGTCAAAGTATGGTTAAAAGTAAGAACAGTGTTCCTTTTCTCTGTAGAAGGCTTACTTTGAAAGATAATCACGTTCTTTTTAAGCAAAAGAATTTCATGAAATGCTTTTGTGAGAAACACACATGTGTTACTCTGAAGTGAGTAGCATCTGTTTGGGATATGTCAAATTATGGTTAAATGTGAGAACAGTGTTCCTTTTCTCTGTAGAAGCTTTACATTGAAAGATAATCATGTTCTTTGAAAGCAAAAGAATTTCATGAAATGCTTTTGTGAGAAACGCACATGTGTTACTCTGAAATGAGAAGCGTCTGTTTGTGATACGTCAAAGGATGGTTAAAAGTGAGAACAGTGTTCCTTTTCTCTGTAGAAGCTTTACTTTGAAAGATAATCACGTTCTTTGAAAGCAAAAGAATTTCATGAAATGCTTTTGTGAGAAATGCACATGTGTTACTCTGAAATGAGAAGCGTCTGTTTGGGATACGTCAAAGTATGGTTAAAAGTGAGAACAGTGTTCCTTTTCTCTGTAAAATCTTTACTTTGAAAGATAATCACGTTCTTTGAATGTGTATGAATTTCATGAAATGCTTTTGTGAGAAACGCACATGTGTTACTCTGAAATGAGTAGCGTCTGTTTGGGATATGTCAACGTATGGTTAAATGTGAGAACAGTGTTCCTTTTCTCTGTAGAAGCTTTACTTTGAAAGATAATCACGTTCTTTGAAAGTGTATGAATTTCAAGACATGCTTTAGTGAGAAATGCACATGTCTCACTCTGAAATGAGAACCGTCTGTTTGGGATATGTCAAAGTATGGTTAAATGTGAGAACAGTGTTCCTTTTCTCTGTAGAAGCTTTACTTTGAAAGATAATCACGTTCTTTGAAAGTGTATGAATTTCAAGAAATGCTTTAGTGAGAAATGCACATGTCTCACTCTGAAATGAGAACCGTCTGTTTGGGATATGTCAAAGTATGGTTAAATGTGAGAACAGTGTTCCTTTTCTCTGTAGAAGCTTTACTTTGAAAGATAATCACGTTCTTTGAAAGTGTATGAATTTCAAGAAATGCTTTTGTGAGAAATGCACATGTCTCACTCTGAAATGAGAACCGTCTGTTTGGGATATGTCAAAGTATGGTTAAACGTGAGAACAGTGTTCCTTTTCTCTGTAGAAGCTTTACTTTGAAAGATAATCACGTTCTTTGAAGGTGTATGAATTTCAAGAAATGCTTTTGTGAGAAATGCACATGTCTCACTCTGAAATGAGAACCGTCTGTTTGGGATATGTCAAAGTATGGTTAAATGTGAGAACAGTGTTCCTTTTCTCTGTAGAAGCTTTACTTTGAAAGATAATCACGTTCTTTGAAAGCAAAAGAATTTCATGAAATTCTTTTGTGAGAAACGCACATGTGTTACTCTGAAATGAGAAGCGTCTGTTTGTGATACGTCAAAGGATGGTTAAAAGTGAGAACAGTGTTCCTTTTCTCTGTAGAAGCTTTACTTTGAAAGATAATCACGTTCTTTAAAGCAAAAGAATTTCATGAAATGCTTTTGTGAGAAATGCACATGTGTTATTCTGAATTGAGAAGCGTCTGTTTGGGATACGTCAAAGTATGGTTAAAAGTAAGGACAGTGTTCCTTTTCTCTGTAGAAGCTTTAATTTGAAAGATAATCACGTTCTTTGAAAGTGTATGAATTTCAAGAAATGCTTTTGTGAGAAGTGCACATGTCTCACTCTGAAATGTGAACCGTCTGTTTGGGATATGTCAAAGTATGGTTAAATGTGAGAACAGTGTTCCTTTTCTCTGTAGAAGCTTTACATTGAAAGATAATCACGTTCTTTGAAAGCAAAAGAATTTCATGAAATGCTTTTGTGAGAAACGCACATGTGTTACTCTGAAATGAGAAGCGTCTGTTTGTGATAAGTCAAAGGATGGTTAAAAGTGAGAACAGTGTTCCTTTTCTCTGTAGAAGCTTTACTTTGAAAGATAATCACGTTCTTCGAATGTGTATGAATTTCATGAAATGCTTTTGTGAGAAACGCACATGTGTTACTCTGAAATGAGTAGCGTCTGTTTGGGATATGTCAAAGTATGGTTAAAAGTGAGAACAGTGTTCCTTTTCTCTGTAGAAGCTTTACTTTAAAAGATAATCACGTTATTTGAAAGTTTACGAATTTCTTGAAATGCTTTTGTGAGAAACGCACATGTGTTACTCTGAAATGAGTAGCGTCGGTTTGGGATATGTCAAAGTATGGTTAAAAGTGAGAACAGTGTTCCTTTTCTCTGTAGAAGCTTTACTTTGAAAGATAATCACGTTCTTTGAAAGTGTATGAATTTCATGAAATGCTTTTGTGAGAAATGCACATGTCTCACTCTGAAATGAGAACCGTCTGTTTGGGATATGTCAAAGTATGGTTAAATGTGAGAACAGTGTTCCTTTTCTCTGTAGAAGCTTTACTTTGAAAGATAATCACGTTCTTTGAAAGTGTATGAATTTCAAGAAATGCCTTTGTGAGAAATGCACATGTCTCACTCTGAAATGAGAACCGTCTGTTTGGGATATGTCAAAGTATGGTTAAATGTGAGAACAGTGTTCCTTTTCTCTGTAGAAGCTTTACTTTGAAAGATAATCACGTTCTTTGAAAGCAAAAGAATTTCATGAAATGCTTTTGTGAGAAACGCACATGTGTTACTCTGAAATGAGAAGCGTCTGTTTGTGATACGTCAAAGGATGGTTAAAAGTGAGAACAGTGTTCCTTTTCTCTGTAGAAGCTTTACTTTGAAAGATAATCACGTTCTTTGAAAGCAAAAGAATTTCATGAGATGCTTTTGTGAGACATGCACATGTGTTACTCTGAAATGAGAAGCGTCTGTTTGCGATACGTCAAAGTATGGTTAAAAGTGAGAACAGTGTTCCTTTTCTCTGTAAACGTTTTACTTTGAAAGATAATCACGTTCTTTTTAAGCAAAAGAATTTCATGAAATGCTTTTGTGAGAAACGCACATGTGTTACTCTGAAATGAGTAGCGTCTGTTTGGGATATGTCAAAGTATGGTCAAAAGTGAGAACAGTGTTGCTTTTCTCTGTAGAAGCTTTACTTTGAAAGATAATCACGTTCTTTGAAAGTTTATGAATTTCAAGAAATGCTTTTGTGAGAAATGCACATGTCTCACTCTGAAATGAGAACCGTCTGTTTGGGATATGTCAAAGTATGGTTAAATGTGGGAACAGTGTTCCTTTTCTCTGTAGAAGCTTTACTTTGAAAGATAATCACGTTCACTGAAATCAAAAGAATTTCATGAAATGCTTTTGTGATAAACGCACATGTGTCACTCTGAAATGAGAAGCCTCTGTTTGGGATATGCCAAGATATGGTTAAAAGTGAGAGCAGTGTTCCTTTTCTCTGTAAAACCTTAATTGAAAGATAATCACGTTCATTGAAAGCAAAAGAATTTCATGAAATGCTTTTGTGAGAGACGCACATGTGTTACTCTGAAATGAGAAGCGTCTGTTTGTGATACGTCAAAGGATGGTTAAAAGTGAGAACAGTGTTCCTTTTCTCTGTAGATGCTTTACTTTGAAAGATAATCACGTTCTTTGAAAGCAAAATAACTTCATGAAATGCTTTTGTGAGAAATGCACATGTGTTACTCTGAAATGTGAACCGTCTGTTTGGGATATGTCAAAGTATGGTTAAATGTGAGAACAGTGTTCCTTTTCTCTGTAGAAGCATTACTTTGAAAAATAATCACGTTCTTTGAAAGCAAAATAATTTCATGAAATGCTTTTGTGAGAAACGCACATGTGTTACTCTGAAATGAGAAGCGTCTGTCTGTGATACGTCAAAGTATGGTTAAAAGTGAGAACAGTGTTCCTTTTCTCTGTAGAAGCTTTACTTTGAAAGATAATCATGTTCTTTGAAAGCAAAATAATTTCATGAAATGCTTTTGTGAGCAACGCACATGTGTTACTCTGAAATGAGAACCGTCTGTTTAGGATATGTCAAAGTATGGTTAAAAGTGAGAACAGTGTTACTTTTCTCTGTAGAAGGCTTACTTTGAAAGATAATCACGTTCTTTTTAAGCAAAAGAATTTCATGAAATGCTTTTGTGAGAAACACACATGTGTTACTCTGAAATGAGTAGCATCTGTTTGGGATATGTCAAAGTATGGTTAAAAGTGAGAACAGTGTTCCTTTTCTCTGTAGAAGCTTTACTTTGAAAGATAATCACGTTCTTTGAAAGCAAATGAATTTCATGAAATGCTTTTGTGAGAAATGCACATGTCTCACTCTGAAATGAGAACCGTCTGTTTGGGATATGTCAAAGTATGGTTAAATGTGAGAACAGTGTTCCTTTTCTCTGTAGAAGCTTTACTTTGAAAGATAATCACGTTCTTTGAAAGTGTATGAATTTCAAGAAATGCCTTTGTGAGAAATGCACATGTCTCACTCTGAAATGAGAACCGTCTGTTTGGGATATGTCAAAGTATGGTTAAATGTGAGAACAGTGTTCCTTTTCTCTGTAGAAGCTTTACTTTGAAAGATAATCACGTTCTTTGAAAGCAAAAGAATTTCATGAAATGCTTTTGTGAGAAACGCACATGTGTTACTCTGAAATGAGAAGCGTCTGTTTGTGATACGTCAAAGGATGGTTAAAAGTGAGAACAGTGTTGCTTTTCTCTGTAGAAGCTTTACTTTGAAAGATAATCACGTTCTTTGAAAGCAAAAGAATTTCATGAAATGCTTTTGTGAGAAATGCACATGTGTTACTCTGAAATGAGAAGCGTCTGTTTGCGATACGTCAAAGTATGGTTAAAAGTGAGAACAGTGTTCCTTTTCTCTGTAAACGCTTTACTTTGAAAGATAATCACGTTCTTTGAAAGCAAAATAATTTCATGAAATGCTTTTGTGAGAAACGCACATGTGTTACTCTGAAATGAGTAGCGTCTGTTTGGGATATGTCAAAGTATGGTCAAAAGTGAGAACAGTGTTGCTTTTCTCTGTAGAAGCTTTACTTTGAAAGATAATCACGTTCTTTGAAAGTTTATGAATTTCAAGAAATGCTTTTGTGAGAAATGCACATGTCTCACTCTGAAATGAGAACCTTCTGTTTGGGATATGTCAAAGTATGGTTAAATGTGGGAACAGTGTTCCTTTTCTCTGTAGAAGCTTTACTTTGAAAGATAATCACGTTCACTGAAATCAAAAGAATTTCATGAAATGCTTTTGTGAGAAACGCACATGTGTCACTCTGAAATGAGAAGCCTCCGTTTGGGATATGCCAAGATATGGTTAAAAGTGAGAGCAGTGTTCCTTTTCTCTGTAAAACATTAATTGAAAGATAATCACGTTCATTGAAAGCAAAAGAATTTCATGAAATGCTTTTGTGAGAGACGCACATGTGTTACTCTGAAATGAGAAGCGTCTGTTTGTGATACGTCAAAGGATGGTTAAAAGTGAGAACAGTGTTCCTTTTCTCTGTAGATGCTTTACTTTGAAAGATAATCACGTTCTTTGAAAGCAAAATAATTTCATGAAATGCTTTTGTGAGAAATGCACATGTGTTACTCTGAAATGTGAACCGTCTGTTTGGGATATGTCAAAGTATGGTTAAATGTGAGAACAGTGTTCCTTTTCTCTGTAGAAGCATTACTTTGAAAAATAATCACGTTCTTTGAAAGCAAAATAATTTCATGAAATGCTTTTGTGAGAAACGCACATGTGTTACTCTGAAATGAGAAGCGTCTGTTTGTGATATGTCAAAGTATGGTTAAAAGTGAGAACAGTGTTCCTTTTCTCTGTAGAAGCTTTACTTTGAAAGATAATCATGTTCTTTGAAAGCAAAATAATTTCATGAAATGCTTTTGTGAGAAACGCACATGTGTTACTCTGAAATGAGAACCGTCTGTTTGGGATATGTCAAAGTATGGTTAAAAGTGAGAACAGTGTTACTTTTCTCTGTAGAAGGCTTTACTTTGAAAGATAATCACGTTCTTTTTAAGCAAAAGAATTTCATGAAATGCTTTTGTGAGAAATGCACATGTGTTACTCTGAAATGAGTAGCATCTGTTTGGGATATGTCAAAGTATGGTTAAAAGTGAGAACAGTGTTCCTTTTCTCTGTAGAAGCTTTACTTTGAAAGATAATCACGTTCTTTGAAAGTGAAAGAATTTCATGAAATGCTTTTGTGAGAAATGCACATGTCTCACTCTGAAATGAGAACCGTCTGTTTGGGATATGTCAAAGTATGGTTAAATGTGAGAACAGTGTTCCTTTTCTCTGTAGAAGCTTTACTTTGAAAGATAATCACGTTCTTTGAAAGTGAATGAATTTCAAGAAATGCCTTTTGTGAGAAATGCACATGTCTTACTCTGAAATGAGAACCGTCTGTTTGGGATATGTCAAAGTATGGTTAAAAGTGAGAACAGTGTTCCTTTTCTCTGTAGAAGCTTTACTTTGAAAGATAATCACGTTCTTTGAAAGCAAAATAATTTCATGAAATGCTTTTGTGAGAAACGCACATGTGTTACTCTGAAATGAGAAGCGTCTGTTTGGGATATGTCAAAGGATGGTTAAAAGTGAGAACAGTGTTGCTTTTCTCTGTAGAAGCTTTACTTTGAAAGATAATCACGTTCTTTTGAAAGCAAAAGAATTTCATGAAATGCTTTTGTGAGAAATGCACATGTCTCACTCTGAAATGAGAACCGTCTGTTTGGGATATGTCAAAGTATGGTTAAATGTGAGAACAGTGTTCCTTTTCTCTGTAGAAGCTTTACTTTGAAAGATAATCACGTTCTTTGAAAGCAAAAGAATTTCATGAAATGCTTTTGTGAGAAACGCACATGTGTTACTCTGAAATGAGAAGCGTCTGTTTGGGATACGTCAAAGGATGGTTAAAAGTGAGAACAGTGTTCCTTTTCTCTGTAGAAGCTTTACTTTGAAAGATAATCACGTTCTTTGAAAGCAAAAGAATTTCATGAAATGCTTTTGTGAGAAATGCACATGTGTTACTCTGAAATGAGAAGCGTCTGTTTGTGATACGTCAAAGTATGGTTAAAAGTGAGAACAGTGTTCCTTTTCTCTGTAAACGCTTTACTTTGAAAGATAATCACGTTCTTTGAAAGCAAAATAATTTCATGAAATGCTTTTGTGAGAAACGCACATGTGTTACTCTGAAATGAGTAGCGTCTGTTTGGGATATGTCAAAGTATGGTCAAAAGTGAGAACAGTGTTGCTTTTCTCTGTAGAAGCTTTACTTTGAAAGATAATCACGTTCTTTGAAAGTTTATGAATTTCAAGAAATGCTTTTGTGAGAAATGCACATGTCTCACTCTGAAATGAGAACCTTCTGTTTGGGATATGTCAAAGTATGGTTAAATGTGGGAACAGTGTTCCTTTTCTCTGTAGAAGCTTTACTTTGAAAGATAATCACGTTCACTGAAATCAAAAGAATTTCATGAAATGCTTTTGTGAGAAACGCACATGTGTCACTCTGAAATGAGAAGCCTCCGTTTGGGATATGCCAAGATATGGTTAAAAGTGAGAGCAGTGTTCCTTTTCTCTGTAAAACATTAATTGAAAGATAATCACGTTCATTGAAAGCAAAAGAATTTCATGAAATGCTTTTGTGAGAGACGCACATGTGTTACTCTGAAATGAGAAGCGTCTGTTTGTGATAAGTCAAAGGATGGTTAAAAGTGAGAACAGTGTTCCTTTTCTCTGTAGATGCTTTACTTTGAAAGATAATCACGTTCTTTGAAAGCAAAATAATTTCATGAAATGCTTTTGTGAGAAATGCACATGTGTTACTCTGAAATGTGAACCGTCTGTTTGGGATATGTCAAAGTATGGTTAAAAGTGAGAACAGTGTTCCTTTTCTCTGTAGAAGCATTACTTTGAAAAATAATCACGTTCTTTGAAAGCAAAAGAATTTCATGAAATGCTTTTGTGAGAAACGCACATGTGTTACTCTGAAATGAGAACCGTCTGTTTAGGATATGTCAAAGTATGGTTAAAAGTGAGAACAGTGTTACTTTTCTCTGTAGAAGGCTTACTTTGAAAGATAATCACGTTCTTTTTAAGCAAAAGAATTTCATGAAATGCTTTTGTGAGAAACACACATGTGTTACTCTGAAATGAGTAGCATCTGTTTGGGATATGTCAAAGTATGGTTAAAAGTGAGAACAGTGTTCCTTTTCTCTGTAGAAGCTTTACTTTGAAAGATAATCCCGTTCTTTGAAAGTGTATGAATTTCAAGAAATGCTTTTGTGAGAAATGCACATGTCTCACTCTGAAATGAGAACCGTCTGTTTGGGATATGTCAAAGTATCGTTAAATGTGAGAACAGTGTTCCTTTTCTCTGTAGAAGCTTTACTTTGAAAGATAATCACGTTCTTTGAAAGTGTATGAATTTCAAGAAATGCCTTTGTGAGAAATGCACATGTCTCACTCTGAAATGAGAACCGTCTGTTTGGGATATGTCAAAGTATGGTTAAATGTGAGAACATTGTTCCTTTTCTCTGTAGAAGCTTTACTTTGAAAGATAATCACGTTCTTTGAAAGCAAAAGAATTTCATGAAATGCTTTTGTGAGAAACGCACATGTGTTACTCTGAAATGAGAAGCGTCTGTTTGTGATACGTCAAAGGATGGTTAAAAGTGAGAACAGTGTTCCGTTTCTCTGTAGAAGCTTTACTTTGAAAGATAATCATGTTCTTTGAAAGCAAAATAATTTCATGAAATGCTTTTGTGAGAAACGCACATGTGTTACTCTGAAATGAGAACCGTCTGTTTAGGATATGTCAAAGTATGGTTAAAAGTGAGAACAGTGTTACTTTTCTCTGTAGAAGGCTTACTTTGAAAGATAATCACGTTCTTTTTAAGCAAAAGAATTTCATGAAATGCTTTTGTGAGAAACACACATGTGTTACTCTGAAATGAGTAGCATCTGTTTGGGATATGTCAAAGTATGGTTAAAAGTGAGAACAGTGTTCCTTTTCTCTGTAGAAGCTTTACTTTGAAAGATAATCACGTTCTTTGAAAGTTTATGAATTTCAAGAAATGCTTTTGTGAGAAATGCACATGTCTCACTCTGAAATGAGAACCTTCTGTTTGGGATATGTCAAAGTATGGTTAAAAGTGAGAACAGTGTTCCTTTTCTCTGTAGAAGCTTTACTTTGAAAGATAATCACGTTCATTGAAAGCAAAAGAATTTCATGAAATGCTTTTGTGAGAAACGCACATGTGTTACTCTGAAATGAGAAGCGTCTGTTTGGGATATGTCAAAGTATGGTTAAAAGTGAGAACAGTGTTCCTTTTCTCTGTAGAAGCTTTACTTTGAAAGATAATCACGTTCTTTGAAAGCAAAATAACTTCATGAAATGCTTTTGTGAGAAATGCACATGTGTTACTCTGAAATGTGAACCGTCTGTTTGGGATATGTCAAAGTATGGTTAAAAGTGAGAACAGTGTTCCTTTTCTCTGTAGAAGCTTTACTTTGAAAAATAATCACGTTCTTTGAAAGCAAAATAATTTCATGAAATGCTTTTGTGAGAAATGCACATGTGTTACTCTGAAATGAGAACCGTCTGTTTGTGATATGTCAAAGTATGGTTAAAAGTGAGAACAGTGTTCCTTTTCTCTGTAGAAGCTTTACTTTGAAAGATAATCATGTTCTTTGAAAGCAAAATAATTTCATGAAATGCTTTTGTGAGAAACGCACATGTGTTACTCTGAAATGAGAACCGTCTGTTTAGGATATGTCAAAGTATGGTTAAAAGTGAGAACAGTGTTACTTTTCTCTGTAGAAGGCTTACTTTGAAAGATAATCACGTTCTTTTTAAGCAAAAGAATTTCATGAAATGCTTTTGTGAGAAACACACATGTGTTACTCTGAAATGAGTAGCATCTGTTTGGGATATGTCAAAGTATGGTTAAAAGTGAGAACAGTGTTCCTTTCTCTCTAGAAGCTTTACTTTGAAAGATAATCACGTTCTTTGAAAGTGTATGAATTTCAAGAAATGCTTTTGTGAGAAATGCACATGTCTCACTCTGAAATGAGAACCGTCTGTTTGGGATATGTCAAAGTATGGTTAAATGTGAGAACAGTGTTCCTTTTCTCTGTAGAAGCTTTACTTTGAAAGATAATCACGTTCTTTGAAAGTGTATGAATTTCAAGAAATGCCTTTGTGAGAAATGCACATGTCTCACTCTGAAATGAGAACCGTCTGTTTGGGATATGTCAAAGTATGGTTAAATGTGAGAACAGTGTTCCTTTTCTCTGTAGAAGCTTTACTTTGAAAGATAATCACGTTCTTTGAAAGCAAAAGAATTTCATGAAATGCTTTTGTGAGAAACGCACATGTGTTACTCTGAAATGAGAAGCGTCTGTTTGTGATACGTCAAAGGATGGTTAAAAGTGAGAACAGTGTTCCTTTTCTCTGTAGAAGCTTTACTTTGAAAGATAATCACGTTCTTTGAAAGCAAAAGAATTTCATGAAATGCTTTTGTGAGAAATGCACATGTGTTACTCTGAAATGAGAAGCGTCTGTTTGCGATACGTCAAAGTATGGTTAAAAGTGAGAACAGTGTTCCTTTTCTCTGTAAACGCTTTACTTTGAAAGATAATCACGTTCTTTGAAAGCAAAAGAATTTCATGAAATGCTTTTGTGAGAAACGCACATGTGTTACTCTGAAATGAGTAGCGTCTGTTTGGGATATGTCAAAGTATGGTCAAAAGTGAGAACAGTGTTGCTTTTCTCTGTAGAAGCTTTACTTTGAAAGATAATCACGTTCTTTGAAAGTTTATGAATTTCAAGAAATGCTTTTGTGAGAAATGCACATGTCTCACTCTGAAATGAGAACCGTCTGTTTGGGATATGTCAAAGTATGGTTAAAAGTGAGAACAGTGTTCCTTTTCTCTGTAAACGCTTTACTTTGAAAGATAATCACGTTCTTTGAAAGCAAAAGAATTTCATGAAATGCTTTTGTGAGAAACGCACATGTGTTACTCTGAAATGAGTAGCGTCTGTTTGGGATATGTCAACGTATGGTTAAAAGTGAGAACAGTGTTCCTTTTCTCTGTAGAAGCTTTACTTTGAAAGATAATCACGTTCTTTGAAAGTTTATGAATTTCAAGAAATGCTTTTGTGAGAAATGCACATGTCTCACTCTGAAATGAGAACCGTCTGTTTGGGATATGTCAAAGTATGGTTAAATGTGAGAACAGTGTTCCTTTTCTCTGTAGAAGCTTTACTTTGAAAGATAATCACGTTCATTGAAAGTGTATGAATTTCAAGAAATGCTTTAGTGAGAAATGCACATGTCTCACTCTGAAATGAGAGCCGTCTGTTTGGGATATGTCAAAGTATGGTTAAATGTGAGAACAGTGTTCCTTTTCTCTGTAGAAGCTTTACTTTGAAAGATAATCACGTTCTTTGAAAGTGTATGAATTTCAAGAAATGCTTTTGTGAGAAATGCACATGTCTCACTCTGAAATGAGAACCGTCTGTTTGGGATATGTCAAAGTATGGTTAAATGTGAGAACAGTGTTCCTTTTCTCTGTAGAAGCTTTACTTTGAAAGATAATCACGTTCTTTGAAAGTGTATGAATTTCAAGAAATGCTTTTGTGAGAAATGCACATGTCTCACTCTGAAATGAGAACCGTCTGTTTGGGATATGTCAAAGTATGGTTAAATGTGAGAACAGTGTTCCTTTTCTCTGTAGAAGCTTTACTTTGAAAGATAATCACGTTCTTTGAAAGCAAAAGAATTTCATGAAATTCTTTTGTGAGAAACGCACATGTGTTACTCTGAAATGAGAAGCGTCTGTTTGTGATACGTCAAAGGATGGTTAAAAGTGAGAACAGTGTTCCTTTTCTCTGTAGAAGCTTTACTTTGAAAGATAATCACGTTCTTTTAAAGCAAAAGAATTTCATGAACTGCCATTGTGAGAAATGCACATGTGTTATTCTGAAATGAGAAGCGTCTGTTTGGGATACGTCAAAGTATGGTTAAAAGTGAGGACAGTGTTCCTTTTCTCTGTAGAAGCTTTAATTTGAAAGATAATCACGTTCTTTGAAAGTGTATGAATTTCAAGAAATGCTTTTGTGAGAAGTGCACATGTCTCACTCTGAAATGTGAACCGTCTGTTTGGGATATGTCAAAGTATGGTTAAATGTGAGAACAGTGTTCCTTTTCTCTGTAGAAGCTTTACATTGAAAGATAATCACGTTCTTTGAAAGCAAAAGAATTTCATGAAATGCTTTTGTGAGAAACGCACATGTGTTACTCTGAAATGAGAAGCGTCTGTTTGTGATAAGTCAAAGGATGGTTAAAAGTGAGAACAGTGTTCCTTTTCTCTGTAGAAGCTTTACTTTGAAAGATAATCACATTCTTCGAATGTGTATGAATTTCATGAAATGCTTTTGTGAGAAACGCACATGTGTTACTCTGAAATGAGTAGCGTCTGTTTGGGATATGTCAAAGTATGGTTAAAAGTGAGAAGAGTGTTGCTTTTCTCTGTAGAAGCTTTACTTTAAAAGATAATCACGTTATTTGAAAGTTTACGAATTTCTGGAAATGCTTTTGTGAGAAACGCACATGTGTTACTCTGAAATGAGTAGCGTCGGTTTGGGATATGTCAAAGTATGGTTAAAAGTGAGAACAGTGTTCCTTTTCTCTGTAGAAGCTTTACTTTGAAAGATAATCACGTTCTTTGAAAGTGTGTGAATTTCATGAAATGCTTTTGTGAGAAATGCACATGTCTCACTCTGAAATGAGAACCGTCTGTTTGGGATATGTCAAAGTATGGTTAAATGTGAGAACAGTGTTCCTTTTCTCTGTAGAAGCTTTACTTTGAAAGATAATCACGTTCTTTGAAAGTGTATGAATTTCAAGAAATGCCTTTGTGAGAAATGCACATGTCTCACTCTGAAATGAGAACCGTCTGTTTGGGATATGTCAAAGTATGGTTAAATGTGAGAACAGTGTTCCTTTTCTCTGTAGAAGCTTTACTTTGAAAGATAATCACGTTCTTTGAAAGCAAAAGAATTTCATGAAATGCTTTTGTGAGAAACGCACATGTGTTACTCTGAAATGAGAAGCGTCTGTTTGTGATACGTCAAAGGATGGTTAAAAGTGAGAACAGTGTTCCTTTTCTCTGTAGAAGCTTTACTTTGAAAGATAATCACGTTCTTTGAAAGCAAAAGAATTTCATGAAATGCTTTTGTGAGACATGCACATGTGTTACTCTGAAATGAGAAGCGTCTGTTTGCGATACGTCAAAGTATGGTTAAAAGTGAGAACAGTGTTCCTTTTCTCTGTAAACGTTTTACTTTGAAAGATAATCACGTTCTTTTTAAGCAAAAGAATTTCATGAAATGCTTTTGTGAGAAACGCACATGTGTTACTCTGAAATGAGTAGCGTCTGTTTGGGATATGTCAAAGTATGGTTAAAAGTGAGAACAGTGTTCCTTTTCTCTAGAAGCTTTACTTTGAAAGATAATCACGTTCTTTGAAAGTTTATGAATTTCAAGAAATGCTTTTGTGAGAAATGCACATGTCTCACTCTGAAATGAGAACCGTCTGTTTGGGATATGTCAAAGTATGGTTAAATGTGGGAACAGTGTTCCTTTTCTCTGTAGAAGCTTTACTTTGAAAGATAATCACGTTCACTGAAATCAAAAGAATTTCATGAAATGCTTTTGTGAGAAACGCACATGTGTCACTCTGAAATGAGAAGCCTCCGTTTGGGATATGCCAAGATATGGTTAAAAGTGAGAGCAGTGTTCCTTTTCTCTGTAAAACATTAATTGAAAGATAATCACGTTCATTGAAAGCAAAAGAATTTCATGAAATGCTTTTGTGAGAGATGCACATGTGTTACTCTGAAATGAGAAGCGTCTGTTTGTGATACGTCAAAGGATGGTTAAAAGTGAGAACAGTGTTCCTTTTCTCTGTAGATGCTTTACTTTGAAAGATAATCACGTTCTTTGAAAGCAAAATAATTTCATGAAATGCTTTTGTGAGAAATGCACATGTGTTACTCTGAAATGTGAACCGTCTGTTTGGGATATGTCAAAGTATGGTTAAATGTGAGAACAGTGTTCCTTTTCTCTGTAGAAGCATTACTTTGAAAAATAATCACGTTCTTTGAAAGCAAAAGAATTTCATGAAATGCTTTTGTGAGAAACGCACATGTGTTACTCTGAAATGAGAACCGTCTGTTTAGGATATGTCAAAGTATGGTTAAAAGTGAGAACAGTGTTACTTTTCTCTGTAGAAGGCTTACTTTGAAAGATAATCACGTTCTTTTTAAGCAAAAGAATTTCATGAAATGCTTTTGTGAGAAACACACATGTGTTACTCTGAAATAAGTAGCATCTGTTTGCGATATGTCAAAGTATGGTTAAAAGTGAGAACAGTGTTCCTTTTCTCTGTAGAAGCTTTACTTTGAAAGATAATCACGTTCTTTGAAAGTGTATGAATTTCAAGAAATGCTTTTGTGAGAAATGCACATGTCTCACTCTGAAATGAGAACCGTCTGTTTGGGATATGTCAAAGTATGGTTAAATGTGAGAACAGTGTTCCTTTTCTCTGTAGAAGCTTTACTTTGAAAGATAATCACGTTCTTTGAAAGTGTATGAATTTCAAGAAATGCCTTTGTGAGAAATGCACATGTCTCACTCTGAAATGAGAACCGTCTGTTTGGGATATGTCAAAGTATGGTTAAATGTGAGAACATTGTTCCTTTTCTCTGTAGAAGCTTTACTTTGAAAGATAATCACGTTCTTTGAAAGCAAAAGAATTTCATGAAATGCTTTTGTGAGAAACGCACATGTGTTACTCCTAAATGAGAAGCGTCTGTTTGTGATACGTCAAAGGATGGTTAAAAGTGAGAACAGTGTTCCCTTTCTCTGTAGAAGCTTTACTTTGAAAGATAATCATGTTCTTTGAAAGCAAAATAATTTCATGAAATGCTTTTGTGAGAAATGCACATGTGTTACTCTGAAATGAGTAGCGTCTGTTTGCGATACGTCAAAGTATGGTTAAAAGTGATAACAGTGTTCCTTATCTCTGTAAACGCTTTACTTTGAAAGATAATCACGTTCTTTGAAAGCAAAAGAATTTCATGAAATGCTTTTGTGAGAAACGCACATGTGTTACTCTGAAATGAGTAGCGTCTGTTTGGGATATGTCAAAGTATGGTCAAAAGTGAGAACAGTGTTGCTTTTCTCTGTAGAAGCTTTTCTTTGAAAGATAATCACGTTCTTTGAAAGTTTATGAATTTCAAGAAATGCTTTTGTGAGAAATGCACATGTCTCACTCTGAAATGAGAACCGTCTGGTTTGGGATATGTCAAAGTATGGTTAAAAGTGAGAACAGTGTTCCTTTTCTCTGTAAAATCTTTACTTTGAAAGATAATCACGATCATTTGAAAGTCAATGAATTTCATGAAATGCTTTTGTGAGAAACGCACATGTGTTACTCTGAAATGAGAAGCGTCTGTTTGGGATATGTCAACGTATGGTTAAATGTGAGAACAGTGTTCCTTTTCTCTGTAGAAGCTTTACTTTGAAAGATA
Organism: Microtus agrestis; assembly: GCA_902806775.1. NCBI lineage: Eukaryota > Metazoa > Chordata > Mammalia > Rodentia > Cricetidae > Microtus > Microtus agrestis. The sequence continues at coordinate 33,687 of CADCXT010001775.1, forward strand.
ATCACGTTCTTTGAAAGTGTATGAATTTCAAGAAATGCTTTAGTGAGAAATGCACATGTCTCACTCTGAAATGAGAACCGTCTGTTTGGGATATGTCAAAGTATGGTTAAATGTGAGAACAGTGTTCCTTTTCTCTGTAGAAGCTTTACTTTGAAAGATAATCACGTTCTTTGAAAGTGTATGAATTTCAAGAAATGCTTTAGTGAGAAATGCACATGTCTCACTCTGAAATGAGAGCCGTCTGTTTGGGATATGTCAAAGTATGGTTAAATGTGAGAACAGTGTTCCTTTTCTCTGTAGAAGCTTTACTTTGAAAGATAATCACGTTCTTTGAAAGTGTATGAATTTCAAGAAATGCTTTTGTGAGAAATGCACATGTCTCACTCTGAAATGAGAACCGTCTGTTTGGGATATGTCAAAGTATGGTTAAATGTGAGAACAGTGTTCCTTTTCTCTGTAGAAGCTTTACTTTGAAAGATAATCACGTTCTTTGAAAGTGTATGAATTTCAAGAAATGCTTTTGTGAGAAATGCACATGTCTCACTCTGAAATGAGAACCGTCTGTTTGGGATATGTCAAAGTATGGTTAAATGTGAGAACAGTGTTCCTTTTCTCTGTAGAAGCTTTACTTTGAAAGATAATCACGTTCTTTGAAAGCAAAAGAATTTCATGAAATGCTTTTGTGAGAAACGCACATGTGTTACTCTGAAATGAGAAGCGTCTGTTTGTGATACGTCAAAGGATGGTTAAAAGTGAGAACAGTGTTCCTTTTCTCTGTAGAAGCTTTACTTTGAAAGATAATCACGTTCTTTTAAAGCAAAAGAATTTCATGAAATGCTTTTGTGAGAAATGCACATGTGTTATTCTGAAATGAGAAGCGTCTGTTTGGGATACGTCAAAGTATGGTTAAAAGTGAGGACAGTGTTCCTTTTCTCTGTAGAAGCTTTACTTTGAAAGATAATCACGTTCTTTGAAAGTGTATGAATTTCAAGAAATGCTTTTGTGAGAAGTGCACATGTCTCACTCTGAAATGTGAACCGTCTGTTTGGGATATGTCAAAGTATGGTTAAATGTGAGAACAGTGTTCCTTTTCTCTGTAGAAGCTTTACATTGAAAGATAATCACGTTCTTTGAAAGCAAAAGAATTTCATGAAATGCTTTTGTGAGAAACGCACATGTGTTACTCTGAAATGAGAAGCGTCTGTTTGTGATAAGTCAAAGGATGGTTAAAAGTGAGAACAGTGTTCCTTTTCTCTGTAGAAGCTTTACTTTGAAAGATAATCACGTTCTTTGAAAGTGTATGAATTTCATGAAATGCTTTTGTGAGAAACGCACATGTGTTACTCTGAAATGAGTAGCGTCTGTTTGGGATATGTCAAAGTATGGTTAAAAGTGAGAACAGTGTTGCTTTTCTCTGTAGAAGCTTTACTTTGAAAGATAATCACGTTCTTTGAAAGTTTACGAATTTCATGAAATGCTTTTGTGAGAAACGCACATGTGTTACTCTGAAATGAGTAGCGTCTGTTTGGGATATGTCAAAGTATGGTTAAAAGTGAGAACAGTGTTCCTTTTCTCTGTAGAAGCTTTACTTTGAAAGATAATCACGTTCTTTGAAAGTGTATGAATTTCATGAAATGCTTTTGTGAGAAATGCACATGTCTCACTCTGAAATGAGAACCGTCTGTTTGGGATATGTCAAAGTATGGTTAAAAGTGAGAACAGTGTTCCTTTTCTCTGTAAAATCTTTACTTTGAAAGATAATCACGTTCTTTGAAAGTGAAAGAATTTCATGAAATGCTTTTGTGAGAAACGCACATGTGTTACTCTGAAATGAGTAGCGTCTGTTTGGGATATGTCAACGTATGGTTAAATGTGAGAACAGTGTTCCTTTTCTCTGTAGAAGCTTTACTTTGAAAGATAATCACGTTCTTTGAAAGTGTATGAATTTCAAGAAATGCTTTAGTGAGAAATGCACATGTCTCACTCTGAAATGAGAACCGTCTGTTTGGGATATGTCAAAGTATGGTTAAATGTGAGAACAGTGTTCCTTTTCTCTGTAGAAGCTTTACTTTGAAAGATAATCACGTTCATTGAAAGTGTATGAATTTCAAGAAATGCTTTAGTGAGAAATGCACATGTCTCACTCTGAAATGAGAACCGTCTGTTTGGGATATGTCAAAGTATGGTTAAATGTGAGAACAGTGTTCCTTTTCTCTGTAGAAGCTTTACTTTGAAAGATAATCACGTTCTTTGAAAGTGTATGAATTTCAAGAAATGCTTTTGTGAGAAATGCACATGTCTCACTCTGAAATGAGAACCGTCTGTTTGGGATATGTCAAAGTATGGTTAAATGTGAGAACAGTGTTCCTTTTCTCTGTAGAAGCTTTACTTTGAAAGATAATCACGTTCTTTGAAAGTGTATGAATTTCAAGAAATGCTTTTGTGAGAAATGCACATGTCTCACTCTGAAATGAGAACCGTCTGTTTGGGATATGTCAAAGTATGGTTAAATGTGAGAACAGTGTTCCTTTTCTCTGTAGAAGCTTTACTTTGAAAGATAATCACGTTCTTTGAAAGCAAAAGAATTTCATGAAATGCTTTTGTGAGAAACGCACATGTGTTACTCTGAAATGAGAAGCGTCTGTTTGTGATACGTCAAAGGATGGTTAAAAGTGAGAACAGTGTTCCTTTTCTCTGTAGAAGCTTTACTTTGAAAGATAATCACGTTCTTTTAAAGCAAAAGAATTTCATGAACTGCTTTTGTGAGAAATGCACATGTGTTATTCTGAAATGAGAAGCGTCTGTTTGGGATACGTCAAAGTATGGTTAAAAGTGAGGACAGTGTTCCTTTTCTCTGTAGAAGCTTTAATTTGAAAGATAATCACGTTCTTTGAAAGTGTATGAATTTCAAGAAATGCTTTTGTGAGAAGTGCACATGTCTCACTCTGAAATGTGAACAGTCTGTTTGGGATATGTCAAAGTATGGTTAAATGTGAGAACAGTGTTCCTTTTCTCTGTAGAAGCTTTACATTGAAAGATAATCACGTTCTTTGAAAGCAAAAGAATTTCATGAAATGCTTTTGTGAGAAACGCACATGTGTTACTCTGAAATGAGAAGCGTCTGTTTGTGATAAGTCAAAGGATGGTTAAAAGTGAGAACAGTGTTCCTTTTCTCTGTAGAAGCTTTACTTTGAAAGATAATCACATTCTTCGAATGTGTATGAATTTCATGAAATGCTTTTGTGAGAAACGCACATGTGTTACTCTGAAATGAGTAGCGTCTGTTTGGGATATGTCAAAGTATGGTTAAAAGTGAGAAGAGTGTTGCTTTTCTCTGTAGAAGCTTTACTTTAAAAGATAATCACGTTATTTGAAAGTTTACGAATTTCTTGAAATGCTTTTGTGAGAAACGCACATGTGTTACTCTGAAATGAGTAGCGTCGGTTTGGGATATGTCAAAGTATGGTTAAAAGTGAGAACAGTGTTCCTTTTCTCTGTAGAAGCTTTACTTTGAAAGATAATCACGTTCTTTGAAAGTGTGTGAATTTCATGAAATGCTTTTGTGAGAAATGCACATGTCTCACTCTGAAATGAGAACCGTCTGTTTGGGATATGTCAAAGTATGGTTAAATGTGAGAACAGTGTTCCTTTTCTCTGTAGAAGCTTTACTTTGAAAGATAATCACGTTCTTTGAAAGTGTATGAATTTCAAGAAATGCTTTTGTGAGAAATGCACATGTCTCACTCTGAAATGAGAACCGTCTGTTTGGGATATGTCAAAGTATGGTTAAATGTGAGAACAGTGTTCCTTTTCTCTGTAGAAGCTTTACTTTGAAAGATAATCACGTTCTTTGAAAGCAAAATAATTTCATGAAATGCTTTTGTGAGAAACGCACATGTGTTACTCTGAAATGAGAAGCGTCTGTTTGTGATACGTCAAAGGATGGTTAAAAGTGAGAACAGTGTTCCTTTTCTCTGTAGAAGCTTTACTTTGAAAGATAATCACGTTCTTTGAAAGCAAAAGAATTTCATGAAATGCTTTTGTGAGACATGCACATGTGTTACTCTGAAATGAGAAGCGTCTGTTTGCGATACGTCAAAGTATGGTTAAAAGTGAGAACAGTGTTCCTTTTCTCTGTAAACGTTTTACTTTGAAAGATAATCACGTTCTTTTTAAGCAAAAGAATTTCATGAAATGCTTTTGTGAGAAACGCACATGTGTTACTCTGAAATGAGTAGCGTCTGTTTGGGATATGTCAAAGTATGGTTAAAAGTGAGAACAGTGTTCCTTTTCCCTGTAGAAGCTTTACTTTGAAAGATAATCACGTTCTTTGAAAGTTTATGAATTTCAAGAAATGCTTTTGTGAGAAATGCACATGTCTCACTCTGAAATGAGAACCGTCTGTTTGGGATATGTCAAAGTATGGTTAAATGTGGGAACAGTGTTCCTTTTCTCTGTAGAAGCTTTACTTTGAAAGATAATCACGTTCACTGAAATCAAAAGAATTTCATGAAATGCTTTTGTGAGAAACGCACATGTGTCACTCTGAAATGAGAAGCCTCTGTTTGGGATATGCCAAGATATGGTTAAAAGTGAGAGCAGTGTTCCTTTTCTCTGTAAAACCTTAATTGAAAGATAATCACGTTCATTGAAAGCAAAAGAATTTCATGAAATGCTTTTGTGAGAGATGCACATGTGTTACTCTGAAATGAGAAGCGTCTGTTTGTGATACGTCAAAGGATGGTTAAAAGTGAGAACAGTGTTCCTTTTCTCTGTAGATGCTTTACTTTGAAAGATAATCACGTTCTTTGAAAGCAAAATAACTTCATGAAATGCTTTTGTGAGAAATGCACATGTGTTACTCTGAAATGTGAACCGTCTGTTTGGGATATGTCAAAGTATGGTTAAATGTGAGAACAGTGTTCCTTTTCTCTGTAGAAGCATTACTTTGAAAAATAATCACGTTCTTTGAAAGCAAAATAATTTCATGAAATGCTTTTGTGAGAAACGCACATGTGTTACTCTGAAATGAGAAGCGTCTGTTTGTGATATGTCAAAGTATGGTTAAAAGTGAGAACAGTGTTCCTTTTCTCTGTAGAAGCTTTACTTTGAAAGATAATCATGTTCTTTGAAAGCAAAATAATTTCATGAAATGCTTTTGTGAGAAACGCACATGTGTTACTCTGAAATGAGAACCGTCTGTTTAGGATATGTCAAAGTATGGTTAAAAGTGAGAACAGTGTTACTTTTCTCTGTAGAAGGCTTACTTTGAAAGATAATCACGTTCTTTTTAAGCAAAAGAATTTCATGAAATGCTTTTGTGAGAAACACACATGTGTTACTCTGAAATGAGTAGCATCTGTTTGGGATATGTCAAAGTATGGTTAAAAGTGAGAACAGTGTTCCTTTTCTCTGTAGAAGCTTTACTTTGAAAGATAATCACGTTCTTTGAAAGTGTATGAATTTCAAGAAATGCTTTTGTGAGAAATGCACATGTCTCACTCTGAAATGAGAACCGTCTGTTTGGGATATGTCAAAGTATGGTTAAATGTGAGAACAGTGTTCCTTTTCTCTGTAGAAGCTTTACTTTGAAAGATAATCACGTTCTTTGAAAGTGTATGAATTTCAAGAAATGCCTTTGTGAGAAATGCACATGTCTCACTCTGAAATGAGAACCGTCTGTTTGGGATATGTCAAAGTATGGTTAAATGTGAGAACAGTGTTCCTTTTCTCTGTAGAAGCTTTACTTTGAAAGATAATCACGTTCTTTGAAAGCAAAAGAATTTCATGAAATGCTTTTGTGAGAAACGCACATGTGTTACTCTGAAATGAGAAGCGTCTGTTTGTGATACGTCAAAGGATGGTTAAAAGTGAGAACAGTGTTCCTTTTCTCTGTAGAAGCTTTACTTTGAAAGATAATCACGTTCTTTGAAAGCAAAAGAATTTCATGAAATGCTTTTGTGAGAAATGCACATGTGTTACTCTGAAATGAGAAGCGTCTGTTTGTGATACGTCAAAGTATGGTTAAAAGTGAGAACAGTGTTCCTTTTCTCTGTAAACGCTTTACTTTGAAAGATAATCACGTTCTTTGAAAGCAAAATAATTTCATGAAATGCTTTTGTGAGAAATGCACATGTGTTACTCTGAAATGAGAAGCGTCTGTTTGGGATATGTCAAAGTATGGTTAAAAGTGAGAACAGTGTTCCTTTTCTCTGTAGAAGCTTTACTTTGAAAGATAATCACGTTCTTTGAAAGTTTATGAATTTCATGAAATGCTTTTGTGAGAAATGCACATGTCTCACTCTGAAATGAGAACCGTCTGTTTGGGATATGTCAAAGTATGGTTAAATGTGGGAACAGTGTTCCTTTTCTCTGTAGAAGCTTTACTTTGAAAGATAATCACGTTCATTGAAATCAAAAGAATTTCATGAAATGCTTTTGTGAGAAACGCACATGTGTCACTCTGAAATGAGAAGCTCTGTTTGGGATATGCCAAGATATGGTTAAAAGTGAGAGCAGTGTTCCTTTTCTCTGTAAAACTTTACTTTGAAAGATAATCACGTTCTTTGAAAGCAAAAGAATTTCATGAAATGCTTTTGTGAGAGACGCACATGTGTTACTCTGAAATGAGAAGCGTCTGTTTGTGATACGTCAAAGTATGGTTAAAAGTGAGAACAGTGTTCCTTTTCTCTGTAGAAGCTTTACTTTGAAAGATAATCACGTTCTTTGAAAGCAAAATAATTTCATGAAATGCTTTTGTGAGAAATGCACATGTGTTACTCTGAAATGAGAACCGTCTGTTTGGGATATGTCAAAGTATGGTTAAAAGTGAGAACAGTGTTACTTTTCTCTGTAGAAGCTTTACTTTGAAAGATAATCACGTTCTTTTTAAGCAAAAGAATTTCATGAAATGCTTTTGTGAGAAACACACATGTGTTACTCTGAAATGAGTAGCATCTGTTTGGGATATGTCAAAGTATGGTTAAAAGTGAGAACAGTGTTCCTTTTCTCTGTAGAAGCTTTACTTTGAAAGATAATCACGTTCTTTGTAAGTGTATGAATTTCAAGAAATGCTTTTGTGGAAATGCACATGTTCACTCTGATGAGTTCACTCTGAAATGAGAACCGTCTGTTTGGGATATGTCAAAGTATGGTTAAATGTGAGAACAGTGTTCCTTTTCTCTGTAGAAGCTTTACTTTGAAAGATAATCACGTTCTTTGAAAGTGTATGAATTTCAAGAAATGCCTTTGTGAGAAATGCACATGTCTCACTCTGAAATGAGAACCGTCTGTTTGGGATATGTCAAAGTATGGTTAAATGTGAGAACAGTGTTCCTTTTCTCTGTAGAAGCTTTACTTTGAAAGATAATCACGTTCTTTGAAAGCAAAAGAATTTCATGAAATGCTTTTGTGAGAAACGCACATGTGTTACTCTGAAATGAGAAGCGTCTGTTTGTGATACGTCAAAGGATGGTTAAAAGTGAGAACAGTGTTGCTTTTCTCTGTAGAAGCTTTACTTTGAAAGATAATCACGTTCTTTGAAAGCAAAAGAATTTCATGAAATGCTTTTGTGAGAAATGCACATGTGTTACTCTGAAATGAGAAGCGTCTGTTTGTGATACGTCAAAGGATGGTTAAAAGTGAGAACAGTGTTCCTTTTCTCTGTAAACGCTTTACTTTGAAAGATAATCACGTTCTTTGAAAGCAAAATAATTTCATGAAATGCTTTTGTGAGAAACGCACATGTGTTACTCTGAAATGAGTAGCGTCTGTTTGGGATATGTCAAAGTATGGTCAAAAGTGAGAACAGTGTTGCTTTTCTCTGTAGAAGCTTTACTTTGAAAGATAATCACGTTCTTTGAAAGTTTATGAATTTCAAGAAATGCTTTTGTGAGAAATGCACATGTCTCACTCTGAAATGAGAACCTTCTGTTTGGGATATGTCAAAGTATGGTTAAATGTGGGAACAGTGTTCCTTTTCTCTGTAGAAGCTTTACTTTGAAAGATAATCACGTTCACTGAAATCAAAAGAATTTCATGAAATGCTTTTGTGAGAAACGCACATGTGTCACTCTGAAATGAGAAGCCTCCGTTTGGGATATGCCAAGATATGGTTAAAAGTGAGAGCAGTGTTCCTTTTCTCTGTAAAACATTAATTGAAAGATAATCACGTTCATTGAAAGCAAAAGAATTTCATGAAATGCTTTTGTGAGAGACGCACATGTGTTACTCTGAAATGAGAAGCGTCTGTTTGTGATACGTCAAAGGATGGTTAAAAGTGAGAACAGTGTTCCTTTTCTCTGTAGATGCTTTACTTTGAAAGATAATCACGTTCTTTGAAAGCAAAATAATTTCATGAAATGCTTTTGTGAGAAATGCACATGTGTTACTCTGAAATGTGAACCGTCTGTTTGGGATATGTCAAAGTATGGTTAAATGTGAGAACAGTGTTCCTTTTCTCTGTAGAAGCATTACTTTGAAAAATAATCACGTTCTTTGAAAGCAAAAGAATTTCATGAAATGCTTTTGTGAGAAACGCACATGTGTTACTCTGAAATGAGAACCGTCTGTTTAGGATATGTCAAAGTATGGTTAAAAGTGAGAACAGTGTTACTTTTCTCTGTAGAAGGCTTACTTTGAAAGATAATCACGTTCTTTTTAAGCAAAAGAATTTCATGAAATGCTTTTGTGAGAAACACACATGTGTTACTCTGAAATAAGTAGCATCTGTTTGGGATATGTCAAAGTATGGTTAAAAGTGAGAACAGTGTTCCTTTTCTCTGTAGAAGCTTTACTTTGAAAGATAATCACGTTCTTTGAAAGTGTATGAATTTCAAGAAATGCTTTTGTGAGAAATGCACATGTCTCACTCTGAAATGAGAACCGTCTGTTTGGGATATGTCAAAGTATGGTTAAATGTGAGAACAGTGTTCCTTTTCTCTGTAGAAGCTTTACTTTGAAAGATAATCACGTTCTTTGAAAGTGTATGAATTTCAAGAAATGCCTTTGTGAGAAATGCACATGTCTCACTCTGAAATGAGAACCGTCTGTTTGGGATATGTCAAAGTATGGTTAAATGTGAGAACATTGTTCCTTTTCTCTGTAGAAGCTTTACTTTGAAAGATAATCACGTTCTTTGAAAGCAAAAGAATTTCATGAAATGCTTTTGTGAGAAACGCACATGTGTTACTCCTAAATGAGAAGCGTCTGTTTGTGATACGTCAAAGGATGGTTAAAAGTGAGAACAGTGTTCCGTTTCTCTGTAGAAGCTTTACTTTGAAAGATAATCATGTTCTTTGAAAGCAAAATAATTTCATGAAATGCTTTTGTGAGAAACGCACATGTGTTACTCTGAAATGAGAACCGTCTGTTTAGGATATGTCAAAGTATGGTTAAAAGTGAGAACAGTGTTACTTTTCTCTGTAGAAGGCTTACTTTGAAAGATAATCACGTTCTTTTTAAGCAAAAGAATTTCATGAAATGCTTTTGTGAGAAACACACATGTGTTACTCTGAAATGAGTAGCATCTGTTTGGGATATGTCAAAGTATGGTTAAAAGTGAGAACAGTGTTCCTTTTCTCTGTAGAAGCTTTACTTTGAAAGATAATCACGTTCTTTGAAAGTGTATGAATTTCAAGAAATGCTTTTGTGAGAAATGCACATGTCTCACTCTGAAATGAGAACCGTCTGTTTGGGATATGTCAAAGTATGGTTAAATGTGGGAACAGTGTTCCTTTTCTCTGTAGAAGCTTTACTTTGAAAGATAATCACGTTCACTGAAATCAAAAGAATTTCATGAAATGCTTTTGTGAGAAACGCACATGTGTCACTCTGAAATGAGAAGCCTCTGTTTGGGATATGCCAAGATATGGTTAAAAGTGAGAGCAGTGTTCCTCTTCTCTGTAAAACCTTAATTGAAAGATAATCACGTTCATTGAAAGCAAAAGAATTTCATGAAATGCTTTTGTGAGAGACGCACATGTGTTACTCTGAAATGAGAAGCGTCTGTTTGTGATACGTCAAAGTATGGTTAAAAGTGAGAACAGTGTTCCTTTTCTCTGTAGAAGCTTTACTTTGAAAGATAATCATGTTCTTTGAAAGCAAAATAATTTCATGAAATGCTTTTGTGAGAAACGCACATGTGTTACTCTGAAATGAGAACCGTCTGTTTAGGATATGTCAAAGTATGGTTAAAAGTGAGAACAGTGTTACTTTTCTCTGTAGAAGGCTTACTTTGAAAGATAATCACGTTCTTTTTAAGCAAAAGAATTTCATGAAATGCTTTTGTGAGAAACACACATGTGTTACTCTGAAATGAGTAGCATCTGTTTGGGATATGTCAAAGTATGGTTAAAAGTGAGAACAGTGTTCCTTTTCTCTAGAAGCTTTACTTTGAAAGATAATCACGTTCTTTGAAAGTGTATGAATTTCAAGAAATGCTTTTGTGAGAAATGCACATGTCTCACTCTGAAATGAGAACCGTCTGTTTGGGATATGTCAAAGTATGGTTAAATGTGAGAACAGTGTTCCTTTTCTCTGTAGAAGCTTTACTTTGAAAGATAATCACGTTCTTTGAAAGTGTATGAATTTCAAGAAATGCCTTTGTGAGAAATGCACATGTCTCACTCTGAAATGAGAACCGTCTGTTTGGGATATGTCAAAGTATGGTTAAATGTGAGAACAGTGTTCCTTTTCTCTGTAGAAGCTTTACTTTGAAAGATAATCACGTTCTTTGAAAGCAAAAGAATTTCATGAAATGCTTTTGTGAGAAACGCACATGTGTTACTCTGAAATGAGAAGCGTCTGTTTGTGATACGTCAAAGGATGGTTAAAAGTGAGAACAGTGTTGCTTTTCTCTGTAGAAGCTTTACTTTGAAAGATAATCACGTTCTTTGAAAGCAAAAGAATTTCATGAAATGCTTTTGTGAGAAATGCACATGTGTTACTCTGAAATGAGAAGCGTCTGTTTGCGATACGTCAAAGTATGGTTAAAAGTGAGAACAGTGTTCCTTTTCTCTGTAAACGCTTTACTTTGAAAGATAATCACGTTCTTTGAAAGCAAAAGAATTTCATGAAATGCTTTTGTGAGAAACGCACATGTGTTACTCTGAAATGAGTAGCGTCTGTTTGGGATATGTCAAAGTATGGTCAAAAGTGAGAACAGTGTTGCTTTTCTCTGTAGAAGCTTTACTTTGAAAGATAATCACGTTCTTTGAAAGTTTATGAATTTCAAGAAATGCTTTTGTGAGAAATGCACATGTCTCACTCTGAAATGAGAACCTTCTGTTTGGGATATGTCAAAGTATGGTTAAATATGGGAACAGTGTTCCTTTTCTCTGTAGAAGCTTTACTTTGAAAGATAATCACGTTCACTGAAATCAAAAGAATTTCATGAAATGCTTTTGTGAGAAACGCACATGTGTCACTCTGAAATGAGAAGCCTCCATTTGGGATATGCCAAGATATGGTTAAAAGTGAGAGCAGTGTTCCTTTTCTCTGTAAAACATTAATTGAAAGATAATCACGTTCATTGAAAGCAAAAGAATTTCATGAAATGCTTTTGTGAGAGACGCACATGTGTTACTCTGAAATGAGAAGCGTCTGTTTGTGATACGTCAAAGGATGGTTAAAAGTGAGAACAGTGTTCCTTTTCTCTGTAGATGCTTTACTTTGAAAGATAATCACGTTCTTTGAAAGCAAAATAATTTCATGAAATGCTTTTGTGAGAAATGCACATGTGTTACTCTGAAATGTGAACCGTCTGTTTGGGATATGTCAAAGTATGGTTAAATGTGAGAACAGTGTTCCTTTTCTCTGTAGAAGCATTACTTTGAAAAATAATCACGTTCTTTGAAAGCAAAAGAATTTCATGAAATGCTTTTGTGAGAAACGCACATGTGCTACTCTGAAATGAGAACCGTCTGTTTAGGATATGTCAAAGTATGGTTAAAAGTGAGAACAGTGTTACTTTTCTCTGTAGAAGGCTTACTTTGAAAGATAATCACGTTCTTTTTAAGCAAAAGAATTTCATGAAATGCTTTTGTGAGAAACACACATGTGTTACTCTGAAATAAGTAGCATCTGTTTGGGATATGTCAAAGTTGGTTAGTATGGTTAAAAGTGAGAACAGTGTTCCTTTTCTCTGTAGAAGCTTTACTTTGAAAGATAATCACGTTCTTTGAAAGTGTATGAATTTCAAGAAATGCTTTTGTGAGAAATGCACATGTCTCACTCTGAAATGAGAACCGTCTGTTTGGGATATGTCAAAGTATGGTTAAATGTGAGAACAGTGTTCCTTTTCTCTGTAGAAGCTTTACTTTGAAAGATAATCACGTTCTTTGAAAGTGTATGAATTTCAAGAAATGCCTTTGTGAGAAATGCACATGTCTCACTCTGAAATGAGAACCGTCTGTTTGGGATATGTCAAAGTATGGTTAAATGTGAGAACATTGTTCCTTTTCTCTGTAGAAGCTTTACTTTGAAAGATAATCACGTTCTTTGAAAGCAAAAGAATTTCATGAAATGCTTTTGTGAGAAACGCACATGTGTTACTCTGAAATGAGAAGCGTCTGTTTGTGATACGTCAAAGGATGGTTAAAAGTGAGAACAGTGTTCCTTTTCTCTGTAGAAGCTTTACTTTGAAAGATAATCATGTTCTTTGAAAGCAAAATAATTTCATGAAATGCTTTTGTGAGAAATGCACATGTGTTACTCTGAAATGAGAAGCGTCTGTTTGGGATATGTCAAAGTATGTTTAAAAGTGATAACAGTGTTCCTTTTCTCTGTAAAAGCTTTACTTTGAAAGATAATCACGTTCTTTGAAAGCAAAAGAATTTCATGAAATGCTTTTGTGAGAAACGCACATGTGTTACTCTGAAATGAGTAGCGTCTGTTTGGGATATGTCAAAGTATGGTCAAAAGTGAGAACAGTGTTGCTTTTCTCTGTAGAAGCTTTTCTTTGAAAGATAATCACGTTCTTTGAAAGTTTATGAATTTCAAGAAATGCTTTTGTGAGAAATGCACATGTCTCACTCTGAAATGAGAACCGTCTGTTTGGGATATGTCAAAGTATGGTTAAATGTGGGAACAGTGTTCCTTTTCTCTGTAGAAGCTTTACTTTGAAAGATAATCACGTTCACTGAAATCAAAAGAATTTCATGAAATGCTTTTGTGAGAAACGCACATGTGTCACTCTGAAATGAGAAGCCTCTGTTTGGGATATGCCAAGATATGGTTAAAAGTGAGAGCAGTGTTCCTTTTCTCTGTAAAACCTTAATTGAAAGATAATCACGTTCATTGAAAGCAAAAGAATTTCATGAAATGCTTTTGTGAGAGACGCACATGTGTTACTCTGAAATGAGAAGCGTCTGTTTGTGATACGTCAAAGGATGGTTAAAAGTGAGAACAGTGTTCCTTTTCTCTGTAGATGCTTTACTTTGAAAGATAATCACGTTCTTTGAAAGCAAAATAATTTCATGAAATGCTTTTGTGAGAAATGCACATGTGTTACTCTGAAATGTGAACCGTCTGTTTGGGATATGTCAAAGTATGGTTAAATGTGAGAACAGTGTTCCTTTTCTCTGTAGAAGCATTACTTTGAAAAATAATCACGTTCTTTGAAAGCAAAAGAATTTCATGAAATGCTTTTGTGAGAAACGCACATGTGTTACTCTGAAATGAGAAGCGTCTGTTTGTGATATGTCAAAGTATGGTTAAAAGTGAGAACAGTGTTCCTTTTCTCTGTAGAAGCTTTACTTTGAAAGATAATCATGTTCTTTGAAAGCAAAATAATTTCATGAAATGCTTTTGTGAGAAACGCACATGTTTTACTCTGAAATGAGAACCGTCTCTTTAGGATATGTCAAAGTATGGTTAAAAGTGAGAACAGTGTTACTTTTCTCTGTAGAAGGCTTATTTTGAAAGATAATCACGTTCTTTTTAAGCAAAAGAATTTCATGAAATGCTTTTGTGAGAAACACACATGTGTTACTCTGAAATGAGTAGCATCTGTTTGGGATATGTCAAAGTATGGTTAAAAGTGAGAACAGTGTTCCTTTTCTCTGTAGAAGCTTTACTTTGAAAGATAATCACGTTCTTTGAAAGTGTATGAATTTCAAGAAATGCTTTTGTGAGAAATGCACATGTCTCACTCTGAAATGAGAACCGTCTGTTTGGGATATGTCAAAGTATGGTTAAATGTGAGAACAGTGTTCCTTTTCTCTGTAGAAGCTTTACTTTGAAAGATAATCACGTTCTTTGAAAGCAAAAGAATTTCATGATATGCTTTTGTGAGAAACGCACATGTGTTACTCTGAAATGAGAAGCATCTGTTTGTGATACGTCAAAGGATGGTTAAAAGTGAGAACAGTGTTCGTTTTCTCTGTTGAAGCTTTACTTTGAAAGATAATCACGTTCTTTGAAAGCAAAAGAATTTCATGAAATGCTTTTGTGAGAAATGCACATGTGTTACTCTGAAATGAGAAGCGTCTGTTTGTGATATGTCAAAGTATGGTTAAATGTGAGAACAGTGTTCCTTTTCTCTGTAAAAGCTTTCCTTTGAAAGATAATCACGTTCTTTGAAAGAGTATGAATTTCATGAAATGCTTTTGTGAGAAACGCACATGTGTTACTCTGAAAAGAGAAGCGTCTGTTTAGGATATGTCAAAGTATGGTTAAAAGTGAGAACAGTGTTCCTTTTCTCTGTAGAAGGTTTACTTTGAAAGATAATAACGTTCTTATTAAGCAAAAGAATTTCATGAAATGCTTTTGTGAGAAACACACATGTGTTACTCTGAAATGAGTAGCGTCTGTTTGGGAATTGTCAAAGTATGGTTATTAGTGAGAACAGTGTTCCTTTTCTCTGTAGAAGCTTTACTTTGAAAGATAATCACGTTCTTTGAAAGTGTATGAATTTCAAGAAATGCTTTTGTGAGAAATGCACATGTCTCACTCTGAAATGAGAACCGTCTGTTCGGGATATGTCAAAGTATGGTTAAATGTGAGAACAGTGTTCCTTTTCACTGTAGAAGCTTTACTTTGAAAGAAAATCATGTTCTTTGAAAGTGTATGAATTTCAAGAAATGCTTTTGTGAGAAATGCACATGTCTCACTCTGAAATGAGATCCGTCTCTTTGTCATACATCAAAGTATGGTTAAATGTAAGAACAGAGTTCCTTTTCTCTGTAGAAGCTTTACTTTGAAAGATAATCACGTTCTTTGAAAGCAAAAGAATTTCATGAAATGCTTTTGTGAGAAATGCACATTTCTCACTCTGAAATGAGAACCGTCTGTTTGGGATATGTCAAAGTATGGTTAAATGTGAGAACAGTGTTCCTTTTCTCTGTAGAAGATTTACTTTGAAAGATAATCACGTTCTTTGAATGTGTATGAATTTCATGAAATGCTTTTGTGAGAAACGCAAATGTGTTACTCTGAAATGAGAAGCGTCTGTTTAGAATATGTCAAAGTATGGTTAAAAGTGAGAAGAGTGCTCCATTTCTCTGTAGAAGGTTTACTTTGAAAGATAATCACGTTCATTGAAAGCAAAAGAATTTCATGAAATGCTTTTGTGAGAAACGCACATCTGTTACTCTGAAATGAGAAGCGTCTGTTTGGGATAGGTCAAAGTATGGTTACAAGTGAGAACAGTGTTCCTTTTCTCTGTAGAAACTTTACTTTGAAAGATATTCTCGTTCTTTGAAAGCAAAAGAATTTCATGAAATGCTTTTGTGAGAAACGCACATGTGTCACTCTGAAATGAGAAGCGTCTGTTTGTGATACGTCAAAGGATGTTTAAAAGTGAGAACAGTGTTCCTTTTCTCTATAGAAGCTTTACTTTGACAGATAATCACGTTATTTGAAAGCAAAAGAATTTCATGAAATGCTTTTGTGAGAAATGCACATGTGTTACTCTGAAATGAGAAGCGTCTGTTTGGGATACGTCAAAGTATGGTTAAAAGTGAGAACAGTGTTCCTTTTCTCTGTAGAAGCTTTACTTTGAAAGATAATCACGTTCTTTGAAAGTTTATGAATTTCATGAAATGCTTTTGTGAGAAACACACATGTGTTACTCTGAAATGAGTAGCGTCTGTTTGGGATATGTCAAAGTATGGTTAAAAGTGAGAACAATTTTCCTTTTCTCTGTCGAAGCTTTACTTTGAAAGATAATCACGTTCTTTGAAAGTGTATGAATTTCATGATATGCTTTTGGGAGAAACGCACATGTGTTACTCTGAAATGTGTAGCGTCTGTTTGGGATATGTCAAAGTATGGTTAAAAGTGAGAGCAGTGTTGCTTTTCTCTGTAGAAGCTTTACTTTAAAAGATAATCACGTTCTTTGAAAGTTTATGTATTTCTTGAAATGCTTTTGTGAGAAACGCACATGTGTTACTCTGAAATGAGTAGCGTCTGTTTGGGATATGTCAAAGCATGGTTAAAAGTGAGAACAGTTTTCCTTTTCTCTGTAGAAGCTTTACTTTGAAAGATAATCACGTTCTTTGAAAGTGTATGAATTTCAAGAAATGCTTTTGTGAGAAATGCACATGTCTCACTCTGAAATGAGAACTGTCTGTTTGGGATATGTCAAAGTATGGTTAAATGTGAGAAGAGTGTTCCTTTTCTCTGTAGAAGCTTTACTTTGAAAGATAATCACGTTCTTTGAAAGCAAAAGAATTTCATGATATGCTTTTGTGAGAAACGCACATGTGTTACTCTGAAATTAGAAGCATCTCTTTGTGATACGTCAAAGGATGGTTAAAAGTGAGAACAGTGTTCGTTTTCTCTGTAGAAGCTTTACTTTGAAAGATAATCATGATCTTTGAAAGCAAAAGAATTTCATGAAATGCTTTTGTGAGAAACGCACATGTGTTACTCTGAAATGAGAAGCGTCTGTTTGCCATACGTCAAAGTATGGTTAAAAGTGAGAACAGTGTTCCTTTTCTCTGTAAAAGCTTTCCTTTGAAAAATAATCACGTTCTTTGAAAGAGTATGAATTTCATGAAATGCTTTTGTGAGAAACGCACATGTGTTACTCTGAAAAGAGAAGCGTCTGTTTAGGATATGTCAAAGTATGGTTAAAAGTGAGAACAGTGTTCCTTTTCTCTGTAGAAGGTTTACTTTGAAAGATAATAACGTTCTTATTAAGCAAAAGAATTTCATGAAATGCTTTTGTGAGAAACACACATGTGTTACTCTGAAATGAGTAGCGTCTGTTTGGGATTTGTCAAAGTATGGTTAAAAGTGAGAACAGTGTTCCTTTTCTCTGTAGAAGCTTTACTTTGAAAGATAATCACGTTCTTTGAAAGTGTATGAATTTCAAGAAATGCTTGTGTGAGAAATGCACATGTCTCACTCTGAAATGAGAACCGTCTGTTTGGGATATGTCAAAGTATGGTTAAATGTGAGAACAGTGTTCCTTTTCACTGTAGAAGCTTTACTTTGAAAGATAATCACGTTCTTTGAAAGCAAAAGAATTTCATGACATGCTTTTGTGAGAAACACACATGTGTTACTCTGAAATGAGTAGCATCTGTTTGGGATATGTCAAAGTATGGTTAAAAGTGAGAACAGTGTTCCTTTTCTCTGTAGAAGCTTTACTTTGAAAGATAATCACGTTCTTTGAAAGTGTATGAATTTCATGAAATGCTTTTGTGAGAAATGCACATGTCTCACTCTGAAATGAGAAGCGTCTGTTTGGGATATGTCAAAGTATGGTTAAAAGTGAGAACAGTGTTCCTTTTCTCTGTAGAAGCTTTACTTTGAAAGATAATCACGTTCTTTGAAAGTTTATGAATTTCAAGAAATGCTTTTGTGAGAAATGCACATGTCTCACTCTGAAATGAGAACCGTCTGTTTGGGATATGTCAAAGTATGGTTAAATGTGAGAACAGTGTTCCTTTTCTCTGTAGAAGCTTTACTTTGAAAGATAATCACGTTCTTTGAAAGCAAAAGAATTTCATGATATGCTTTTGTGAGAAACGCACATGTGTTACTCTGAAATGAGAAGCATCTGTTTGTGATACGTCAAAGGATGGTTAAAAGTGAGAACAGTGTTCCTTTTCTCTGTAGAAGCTTTACTTTGAAAGATAATCACGTTCTTTGAAAGCAAAAGAATTTCATGAAATGCTTTTGTGTGAGAAACGCACATGTGTTACTCTGAAATGAGAAGCGTCTGTTTGCCATACGTCAAAGTATGGTTAAAAGTGAGAACAGTGTTCCTTTTCTCTGTAAAAGCTTTACTTTGAAAGATAATCACGTTCTTTGAAAGAGTATGAATTTCATGAAATGCTTTTGTGAGAAACGCACATGTGTTACTCTGAAAAGAGAAGCGTCTGTTTAGGATATGTCAAAGTATGGTTAAAAGTGAGAACAGTGTTCCTTTTCTCTGTAGAAGCTTTACTTTGAAAGATAATAACGTTCTTTGAAAGCAAAAGAATTTCATGAAATGCTTTTGTGAGAAACACACATGTGTTACTCTGAAATGAGTAGCGTCTGTTTGGGAATTGTCAAAGTATGGTTAAAAGTGAGAACAGTGTTCCTTTTCTCTGTAGAAGCTTTACTTTGAAAGATAATCACGTTCTTTGAAAGTGTATGAATTTCAAGAAATGCTTTTGTGAGAAATGCACATGTCTCACTCTGAAATGAGAACCGTCTGTTTGGGATATGTCAAAGTATGGTTAAAAGTGAGAACAGTGTTCCTTTTCTCTGTAGAAGCTTTACTTTGAAAGATAATCACGTTCTTTGAAAGTGTATGAATTTCAAGAAATGCTTTTGTGAGAAATGCACATGTCTCACTCTGAAATGAGAACCGTCTCTTTGGGATACGTCAAAGTATGGTTAAATGTGAGAACAGTGTTCCTTTTCTCTGTAGAAGCTTTACTTTGAAAGATAATCACGTTCTTTGAAAGCAAAAGAATTTCATGAAATGCTTTTGTGAGAAATGCACATGTCTCACTCTGAAATGACAACCGTCTGTTTGGGATATGTCAAAGTATGGTTAAATGTGAGAACAGTGTTCCTTTTCTCTGTAGAAGCTTTACTTTGAAAGATAATCACGTTCTTTGAAAGTGTATGAATTTCATGAAATGCTTTTGTGAGAAACGCAAATGTGTTACTCTGAAATGAGAAGCGTCTGTTTAGAATATATCAAAGTATGGTTAAAAGTGAGAAGAGTGCTCCATTTCTCTGTAGAAGGTTTACTTTGAAAGATAATCACGTTCATTGAAAGCAAAAGAATTTCATGAAATGCTTTTGTGAGAAACGCACATCTGTTACTCTGAAATGAGAAGCGTCTGTTTGGGATATGTCAAAGTATGGTTAAAAGTGAGAACAGTGTTCCTTTTCTCTGTAGAAGCTTTACTTTGAAAGATATTCTCACGTTCTTTGAAAGCAAAAGAATTTCATGAAATGCTTTTGTGAGAAACGCACATGTGTCACTCTGAAATGAGAAGCGTCTGTTTGTGATACGTCAAAGGATGTTTAAAAGTGAGAACAGTGTTCCTTTTCTCTATAGAAGCTTTACTTTGACAGATAATCACGTTATTTGAAAGCAAAAGAATTTCATGAAATGCTTTTGTGAGAAATGCACATGTGTTACTCTGAAATGAGAAGCGTCTGTTTGGGATACGTCAAAGTATGGTTAAAAGTGAGAACAGTGTTCCTTTTCTCTGTAGAAGCTTTACTTTGAAAGATAATCACGTTCTTTGAAAGTTTATGAATTTCATGAAATGCTTTTGTGAGAAACACACATGTGTTACTCTGAAATGAGTAGCGTCTGTTTGGGATATGTCAAAGTATGGTTAAAAGTGAGAACAATTTTCCTTTTCTCTGTCGAAGCTTTACTTTGAAAGATAATCACGTTCTTTGAAAGTGTATGAATTTCATGATATGCTTTTGGGAGAAACGCACATGTGTTACTCTGAAATGTGTAGCGTCTGTTTGGGATATGTCAAAGTATGGTTAAAAGTGAGAGCAGTGTTGCTTTTCTCTGTAGAAGCTTTACTTTAAAAGATAATCACGTTCTTTGAAAGTTTATGTATTTCTTGAAATGCTTTTGTGAGAAACGCACATGTGTTACTCTGAAATGAGTAGCGTCTGTTTGGGATATGTCAAAGCATGGTTAAAAGTGAGAACAGTTTTCCTTTTCTCTGTAGAAGCTTTACTTTGAAAGATAATCACGTTCTTTGAAAGTGTATGAATTTCAAGAAATGCTTTTGTGAGAAATGCACATGTCTCACTCTGAAATGAGAACTGTCTGTTTGGGATATGTCAAAGTATGGTTAAATGTGAGAAGAGTGTTCCTTTTCTCTGTAGAAGCTTTACTTTGAAAGATAATCACGTTCTTTGAAAGCAAAAGAATTTCATGATATGCTTTTGTGAGAAACGCACATGTGTTACTCTGAAATTAGAAGCATCTCTTTGTGATACGTCAAAGGATGGTTAAAAGTGAGAACAGTGTTCGTTTTCTCTGTAGAAGCTTTACTTTGAAAGATAATCATGATCTTTGAAAGCAAAAGAATTTCATGAAATGCTTTTGTGAGAAACGCACATGTGTTACTCTGAAATGAGAAGCGTCTGTTTGCCATACGTCAAAGTATGCTTAAAAGTGAGAACAGTGTTCCTTTTCTCTGTAAAAGCTTTCCTTTGAAAAATAATCACGTTCTTTGAAAGAGTATGAATTTCATGAAATGCTTTTGTGAGAAACGCACATGTGTTACTCTGAAAAGAGAAGCGTCTGTTTAGGATATGTCAAAGTATGGTTAAAAGTGAGAACAGTGTTCCTTTTCTCTGTAGAAGGTTTACTTTGAAAGATAATAACGTTCTTATTAAGCAAAAGAATTTCATGAAATGCTTTTGTGAGAAACACACATGTGTTACTCTGAAATGAGTAGCGTCTGTTTGGGATTTGTCAAAGTATGGTTAAAAGTGAGAACAGTGTTCCTTTTCTCTGTAGAAGCTTTACTTTGAAAGATAATCACGTTCTTTGAAAGTGTATGAATTTCAAGAAATGCTTGTGTGAGAAATGCACATGTCTCACTCTGAAATGAGAACCGTCTGTTTGGGATATGTCAAAGTATGGTTAAATGTGAGAACAGTGTTCCTTTTCACTGTAGAAGCTTTACTTTGAAAGATAATCACGTTCTTTTTAAGCAAAAGAATTTCATGACATGCTTTTGTGAGAAACACACATGTGTTACTCTGAAATGAGTAGCATCTGTTTGGGATATGTCAAAGTATGGTTAAAAGTGAGAACAGTGTTCCTTTTCTCTGTAGAAGCTTTACTTTGAAAGATAATCACGTTCTTTGAAAGTGTATGAATTTCAAGAAATGCTTTTGTGAGAAATGCACATGTCTCACTCTGAAATGAGAACCGTCTGTTTGGGATATGTCAAAGTATGGTTAAATGTGAGAACAGTGTTCCTTTTCTCTGTAGAAGCTTTACTTTGAAAGATAATCACGTTCTTTGAAAGCAAAAGAATTTCATGATATGCTTTTGTGAGAAACGCACATGTGTTACTCTGAAATGAGAAGCATCTGTTTGTGATACGTCAAAGGATGGTTAAAAGTGAGAACAGTGTTCGTTTTCTCTGTTGAAGCTTTACTTTGAAAGATAATCACGTTCTTTTAAAGCAAAAGAATTTTATGAAATGCTTTTGTGAGAAACGCACATGTGTTACTCTGAAATGAGAAGCGTCTGTTTGTGATATGTCAAAGTATGGTTAAATGTGAGAACAGTGTTCCTTTTCTCTATAGAAGCTTTAGTTTGAAAGATAATCATGTTCTTTGAAAGCAAAGAATTTCATGAAATGCTTTTGTGAGAAACGCACATGTGTTTCTATGAAATGAGAAGCGTCTGTTTAGGATATGTCAAAGTATGGTTAAAAGTGAGAACAGTGTTACTTTTCTCTGTAGAAGGCTTACTTTGAAAGATAATCACGTTCTTTTTAAGCAAAAGAATTTCATGAAATGCTTTTGTGAGAAACACACATGTGTTACTCTGAAATGAGTAGCATCTGTTTGGGATATGTCAAAGTATGGTTAAAAGTGAGAACAGTGTTCCTTTTCTCTGTAGAAGCTTTACTTTGAAAGATAATCACGTTCTTTGAAAGTGTATGAATTTCAAGAAATGCTTTTGTGAGAAATGCACATGTCTCACTCTGAAATGAGAACCGTCTGTTTGGGATATGTCAAGGTATGGTTAAATGTGAGAACAGTGTTCCTTTTCTCTGTAGAAGCTTTACTTTTAAAGATAATCACGTTCTTCGAAAGCAAAAGAATTTCATGATATGCTTTTGTGAGAAACGCACATGTGTTACTCTGAAAGGAGAAGCGTCTGTTTGTGATACGTCAAAGGATGGTTAAAAGTGATAACAGTGTTCGTTTTCTCTGTTGAATCTTTACTTTGAAAGATAATCACGTTCTTTGAAAGCAAAAAATTTCATGAAATGCTTTTGTGAGAAATGCACATGTGTTACTCTGAAATGAGAAGCGTCTGTTTGAGATACGTCAAAGTATGGTTAAAAGTGAGAACAGTGTTCCTTTTCTCTGTAAAAGCTTTACTTTGAAAGATAATCACGTTCTTTGAAAGTGTATGAATTTCATGAAATGCTTTTGTGAGAAACGCACATGTGTTACTCTGAAATGAGTAGCGTCTGTTTGGGATATGTCAAAGTATGGTTAAAAGTGAGAACAGTTTTGCTTTTCTCTGTAGAAGCTTTACTTTAAAAGATAATCACGTTCTTTGAAAGTTTATGAATTTCTTGAAATGCTTTTGTGAGAAACGCACATGTGTTACTCTGTAATGAGTAGCGTCTGTTTGGGATATGTCAAAGTATGGTTAAAAGTGAGAACAGTTTTCCTTTTCTCTGTAGAAGCTTTAATTTGAAAGATAATCACGTTCTTTGAAAGTGTATGAATTTCAAGAAATGCTTTTGTGAGAAATGCACATGTCTCACTCTGAAATGAGAAGCGTCTGTTTGGGATATGTAAAAGTATGGTTAAATGTGAGAATAGTGTTCCTTTTCTCTGTAGAAGCTTTAATTTGAAAGATAATCACGTTCTTTGAAAGTTTATGAATTTCAAGAAATGCTTTTGTGAGAAATGCACATGTCTCACTCTGATATGAGAACCGTCTGTTTGGGATATATCAAAGTATGGTTAAATGTGAGAAGAGTGTTCCTTTTCTCTGTAGAAGCTTTACTTTGAAAGATAATCACGTTCTTTGAAAGCAAAAGAATTTCATGATATGCTTTTGTGAGAAACGCACATGTGTTACTCTGAAATGAGAAGCATCTCTTTGTGATACGTCAAAGGATGGTTAAAAGTGAGAACAGTGTTCGTTTTCTCTGTTGAAGTTTTACTTTGAAAGATAATCACGATCTTTGAAAGCAAAAGAATTTCATGAAATGCTTTTGTGAGAAACGCACATGTGTTACTCTGAAATGAGAAGCGTCTGTTTGCCATACGTCAAAGTATGGTTAAAAGTGAGAACAGTGTTCCTTTTCTCTGTAAAAGCTTTCCTTTGAAAGATAATCACGTTCTTTGAAAGAGTATGAATTTCATGAAATGCTTTTGTGAGAAACGCACATGTGTTACTCTGAAAAGAGAAGCGTCTGTTTAGGATATGTCAAAGTATGGTTAAAAGTGAGAACAGTGTTCCTTTTCTCTGTAGAAGGTTTACTTTGAAAGATAATAACGTTCTTATTAAGCAAAAGAATTTCATGAAATGCTTTTGTGAGAAACACACATGTGTTACTCTGAAATGAGTAGCGTCTGTTTGGGAATTGTCAAAGTATGGTTATTAGTGAGAACAGTGTTCCTTTTCTCTGTAGAAGCTTTACTTTGAAAGATAATCACGTTCTTTGAAAGTGTATGAATTTCAAGAAATGCTTTTGTGAGAAATGCACATGTCTCACTCTGAAATGAGAACCGTCTGTTTGGGATATGTCAAAGTATGGTTAAATGTGAGAACAGTGTTCCTTTTCACTGTAGAAGCTTTACTTTGAAAGAAAATCATGTTCTTTGAAAGTGTATGAATTTCAAGAAATGCTTCTGTGAGAAATGCACATGTCTCACTCTGAAATGAGATCCGTCTGTTTGTCATACATCAAAGTATGGTTAAATGTAAGAACAGAGTTCCTTTTCTCTGTAGAAGCTTTACTTTGAAAGATAATCACGTTCTTTGAAAGCAAAAGAATTTCATGAAATGCTTTTGTGAGAAATGCACATTTTCTCACTCTGAAATGACAACCGTCTGTTTGGGATATGTCAAAGTATGGTTAAAAGTGAGAACAATATTCCTTTTCTCTGTAGAAGCTTTACTTTGAAAGATAATCACGTTCTTTGAAAGTGTATGAATTTCATGAAATGCTTTTGTGAGAAACGCACATGTGTTACTCTGAAATGAGTAGCGTCTGTTTGGGATATGTCAAAGTATGGTTAAAAGTGAGAGCAGTGTTGCTTTTCTCTGTAGAAGCTTTACTTTAAAAGATAATCACGTTCTTTGAAAGTTTATGTATTTCTTGAAATGCTTTTGTGAGAAACGCACATGTGTTACTCTGAAATGAGAAGCATCTCTTTGTGATACGTCAAAGGATGGTTAAAAGTGAGAACAGTGTTCCTTTTCTCTGTAGAAGCTTTACTTTGAAAGATAATCACGATCTTTGAAAGCAAAAGAATTTCATGAAATGCTTTTGTGAGAAACGCACATGTGTTACTCTGAAATGAGAAGCGTCTGTTTGCCATACGTCAAAGTATGGTTAAAAGTGAGAACAGTGTTCCTTTTCTCTGTAAAAGCTTTCCTTTGAAAAATAATCACGTTCTTTGAAAGAGTATGAATTTCATGAAATGCTTTTGTGAGAAACGCACATGTGTTACTCTGAAAAGAGAAGCGTCTGTTTGGGATATGTCAAAGTATGGTTAAAAGTGAGAACAGTGTTCCTTTTCTCTGTAGAAGGTTTACTTTGAAAGATAATAACGTTCTTATTAAGCAAAAGAATTTCATGAAATGCTTTTGTGAGAAACACACATGTGTTACTCTGAAATGAGTAGCGTCTGTTTGGGATTTGTCAAAGTATGGTTAAAAGTGAGAACAGTGTTCCTTTTCTCTGTAGAAGCTTTACTTTGAAAGATAATCACGTTCTTTGAAAGTGTATGAATTTCAAGAAATGCTTTTGTGAGAAATGCACATGTCTCACTCTGAAATGAGAACCGTCTGTTTGGGATATGTCAAAGTATGGTTAAATGTGAGAACAGTGTTCCTTTTCACTGTAGAAGCTTTACTTTGAAAGATAATCACGTTCTTTGAAAGTGTATGAATTTCATGAAATGCTTTTGTGAGAAATGCACATGTCTCACTCTGAAATGAGAACCGTCTGTTCGGGATATGTCAAAGTATGGTTAAATGTGAGAACAGTGTTCCTTTTCACTGTAGAAGCTTTACTTTGAAAGAAAATCACGTTCTTTGAAAGTGTATGAATTTCATGAAATGCTTTTGTGAGAAACGCAAATGTGTTACTCTGAAATGAGAAGCGTCTGTTTAGAATATGTCAAAGTATGGTTAAAAGTGAGAAGAGTGCTCCATTTCTCTGTAGAAGGTTTACTTTGAAAGATAATCACGTTCATTGAAAGCAAAAGAATTTCATGAAATGCTTTTGTGAGAAACGCACATCTGTTACTCTGAAATGAGAAGCGTCTGTTTGGGATAGGTCAAAGTATGGTTACAAGTGAGAACAGTGTTCCTTTTCTCTGTAGAAACTTTACTTTGAAAGATATTCTCGTTCTTTGAAAGCAAAAGAATTTCATGAAATGCTTTTGTGAGAAACGCACATGTGTCACTCTGAAATGAGAAGCGTCTGTTTGTGATACGTCAAAGGATGTTTAAAAGTGAGAACAGTGTTCCTTTTCTCTATAGAAGCTTTACTTTGACAGATAATCACGTTATTTGAAAGCAAAAGAATTTCATGAAATGCTTTTGTGAGAAATGCACATGTGTTACTCTGAAATGAGAAGCGTCTGTTTGGGATACGTCAAAGTATGGTTAAAAGTGAGAACAGTGTTCCTTTTCTCTGTAGAAGCTTTACTTTGAAAGATAATCACGTTCTTTGAAAGTTTATGAATTTCATGAAATGCTTTTGTGAGAAACACACATGTGTTACTCTGAAATGAGTAGCGTCTGTTTGGGATATGTCAAAGTATGGTTAAAAGTGAGAACAGTTTTCCTTTTCTCTGTAGAAGCTTTACTTTGAAAGATAATCACGTTCTTTGAAAGTGTATGAATTTCATGATATGCTTTTGGGAGAAACGCACATGTGTTACTCTGAAATGAGTAGCGTCTGTTTGGGATATGTCAAAGTATGGTTAAAAGTGAGAGCAGTGTTGCTTTTCTCTGTAGAAGCTTTACTTTAAAAGATAATCACGTTCTTTGAAAGTTTATGTATTTCTTGAAATGCTTTTGTGAGAAACGCACATGTGTTACTCTGAAATGAGCAGCGTCTGTTTGGGATATGTCAAAGCATGGTTAAAAGTGAGAACAGTTTTCCTTTTCTCTGTAGAAGCTTTACTTTGAAAGATAATCACGTTCTTTGAAAGTGTATGAATTTCAAGATATGCTTTTGTGAGAAATGCACATGTCTCACTCTGAAATGAGAACCGTCTGTTTGGGATATGTCAAAGTATGGTTAAATGTGAGAAGAGTGTTCCTTTTCTCTGTAGAAGCTTTACTTTGAAAGATAATCACGTTCTTTGAAAGCAAAAGAATTTCATGATATGCTTTTGTGAGAAACGCACATGTGTTACTCTGAAATTAGAAGCATCTCTTTGTGATACGTCAAAGGATGGTTAAAAGTGAGAACAGTGTTCGTTTTCTCCGTAGAAGCTTTACTTTGAAAGATAATCACGATCTTTGAAAGCAAAAGAATTTCATGAAATGCTTTTGTGAGAAACGCACATGTGTTACTCTGAAATGAGAAGCGTCTGTTTGCCATACGTCAAAGTATGGTTAAAAGTGAGAACAGTGTTCCTTTTCTCTGTAAAAGCTTTCCTTTGAAAGATAATCACGTTCTTTGAAAGAGTATGAATTTCATGAAATGCTTTTGTGAGAAACGCACATGTGTTACTCTGAAAAGAGAAGCGTCTGTTTAGGATATGTCAAAGTATGGTTAAAAGTGAGAACAGTGTTCCTTTTCTCTGTAGAAGGTTTACTTTGAAAGATAATAACGTTCTTATTAAGCAAAAGAATTTCATGAAATGCTTTTGTGAGAAACACACATGTGTTACTCTGAAATGAGTAGCGTCTGTTTGGGATTTGTCAAAGTATGGTTAAAAGTGAGAACAGTGTTCCTTTTCTCTGTAGAAGCTTTACTTTGAAAGATAATCACGTTCTTTGAAAGTGTATGAATTTCAAGAAATGCTTTTGTGAGAAATGCACATGTCTCACTCTGAAATGAGAACCGTCTGTTTGGGATATGTCAAAGTATGGTTAAATGTGAGAACAGTGTTCCTTTTCACTGTAGAAGCTTTACTTTGAAAGATAATCACGTTCTTTGAAAGTGTATGAATTTCAAGAAATGCTTTTGTGAGAAATGCACATGTCTCACTCTGAAATGAGATCCGTCTGTTTGTCATACGTCAAAGTATGGTTAAATGTGAGAACAGTGTTCCTTTTCTCTGTAGAAGCTTTACTTTGAAAGATAATCACGTTCTTTGAAAGCAAAAGAATTTCATGAAATGCTTTTGTGGGAAATGCACATTTCTCACTCTGAAATGAGAACCGTCTGTTTGGGATATGTCAAAGTATGGTTAAATGTGAGAACAGTGTTCCTTTTCTCTGTAGAAGCTTTACTTTGAAAGATAAACAC
This sequence comes from Microtus agrestis, assembly GCA_902806775.1. Lineage (NCBI taxonomy): Eukaryota > Metazoa > Chordata > Mammalia > Rodentia > Cricetidae > Microtus > Microtus agrestis. The sequence continues at coordinate 61,541 of CADCXT010001775.1, forward strand.
GTTCTTTGAAAGTGTATGAATTTCATGAAATGCTTTTGTGAGAAACGCACATGTGTTACTCTGAAATGAGTAGCGTCTGTTTGGGATATGTCAAAGTATGGTTAAAAGTGAGAGCAGTGTTACTTTTCTCTGTAGAAGCTTTACTTTAAAAGATAATCACGTTCTTTGAAAGTTTATGTATTTCTTGAAATGCTTTTGTGAGAAACGCACATGTGTTACTCTGAAATGAGTAGCGTCTGTTTGGGATATGTCAAAGCATGGTTAAAAGTGAGAACAGTTTTCCTTTTCTCTGTAGAAGCTTTACTTTGAAAGATAATCACGTTCTTTGAAAGTGTATGAATTTCAAGAAATGCTTTTGTGAGAAATGCACATGTCTCACTCTGAAATGAGAACTGTCTGTTTGGGATATGTCAAAGTATGGTTAAATGTGAGAACAGTGTTCCTTTTCTCTGTAGAAGCTTTACTTTGAAAGATAATCACGTTCTTTGAAAGCAAAAGAATTTCATGATATGCTTTTGTGAGAAACGCACATGTGTTACTCTGAAATTAGAAGCATCTCTTTGTGATACGTCAAAGGATGGTTAAAAGTGAGAACAGTGTTCGTTTTCTCCGTAGAAGCTTTACTTTGAAAGATAATCACGATCTTTGAAAGCAAAAGAATTTCATGAAATGCTTTTGTGAGAAACGCACATGTGTTACTCTGAAATGAGAAGCGTCTGTTTGGCATACGTCAAAGTATGGTTAAAAGTGAGAACAGTGTTCCTTTTCTCTGTAAAAGCTTTCCTTTGAAAGATAATCACGTTCTTTGAAAGAGTATGAATTTCATGAAATGCTTTTGTGAGAAACGCACATGTGTTACTCTGAAAAGAGAAGCGTCTGTTTAGGATATGTCAAAGTATGGTTAAAAGTGAGAACAGTGTTCCTTTTCTCTGTAGAAGGTTTACTTTGAAAGATAATAACGTTCTTATTAAGCAAAAGAATTTCATGAAATGCTTTTGTGAGAAACACACATGTGTTACTCTGAAATGAGTAGCGTCTGTTTGGGATTTGTCAAAGTATGGTTAAAAGTGAGAACAGTGTTCCTTTTCTCTGTAGAAGCTTTACTTTGAAAGATAATCACGTTCTTTGAAAGTGTATGAATTTCATGAAATGCTTTTGTGAGAAACGCACATGTGTTACTCTGAAATGAGAAGCGTCTGTTTGGGATATGTCAAAGTATGGTTAAAAGTGAGAACAGTGTTCCTTTTCTCTGTAGAAGGTTTACTTTGAAAGATAATCACGTTCTTTGAAAGCAAAAGAATTTCATGAAATGCTTTTGTGAGAAACACACATGTGTTACTCTGAAATGAGTAGCGTCTGTTTGGGATTTGTCAAAGTATGGTTAAAAGTGAGAACAGTGTTCCTTTTCTCTGTAGAAGCTTTACTTTGAAAGATAATCACGTTCTTTGAAAGTGTATGAATTTCAAGAAATGCTTTTGTGAGAAATGCACATGTCTCACTCTGAAATGAGAACCGTCTGTTTGGGATATGTCAAAGTATGGTTAAATGTGAGAACAGTGTTCCTTTTCACTGTAGAAGCTTTACTTTGAAAGATAATCACGTTCTTTGAAAGTGTATGAATTTCAAGAAATGCTTTTGTGAGAAATGCACATGTCTCACTCTGAAATGAGAACCGTCTGTTTGGGATATGTCAAAGTATGGTTAAATGTGAGAACAGTGTTCCTTTTCACTGTAGAAGCTTTACTTTGAAAGATAATCACGTTCTTTGAAAGTGTATGAATTTCATGAAATGCTTTTGTGAGAAACGCAAATGTGTTACTCTGAAATGAGAAGCGTCTGTTTAGAATATGTCAAAGTATGGTTAAAAGTGAGAAGAGTGCTCCTTTTCTCTGTAGAAGGTTTACTTTGAAAGATAATCACGTTCATTGAAAGCAAAAGAATTTCATGAAATGCTTTTGTGAGAAACGCACATCTGTTACTCTGAAATGAGAAGCGTCTGTTTGGGATAGGTCAAAGTATGGTTACAAGTGAGAACAGTGTTCCTTTTCTCTGTAGAAGCTTTACTTTGAAAGATATTCTCGTTCTTTGAAAGCAAAAGAATTTCATGAAATGCTTTTGTGAGAAACGCACATGTGTCACTCTGAAATGAGAAGCGTCTGTTTGGGATACGTCAAAGGATGTTTAAAAGTGAGAACAGTGTTCCTTTTCTCTATAGAAGCTTTACTTTGACAGATAATCACGTTATTTGAAAGCAAAAGAATTTCATGAAATGCTTTTGTGAGAAATGCACATGTGTTACTCTGAAATGAGAAGCGTCTGTTTGGGATACGTCAAAGTATGGTTAAAAGTGAGAACAGTGTTCCTTTTCTCTGTAGAAGCTTTACTTTGAAAGATAATCACGTTCTTTGAAAGTTAATGAATTTCATGAAATGCTTTTGTGAGAAACACACATGTGTTACTCTGAAATGAGTAGCGTCTGTTTGGGATATGTCAAAGTATGGTTAAAAGTGAGAACAGTTTTCCTTTTCTCTGTCGAAGCTTTACTTTGAAAGATAATCACGTTCTTTGAAAGTGTATGAATTTCATGATATGCTTTTGGGAGAAACGCACATGTGTTACTCTGAAATGAGTAGCGTCTGTTTGGGATATGTCAAAGTATGGTTAAAAGTGAGAGCAGTGTTGCTTTTCTCTGTAGAAGCTTTACTTTAAAAGATAATCACGTTCTTTGAAAGTTTATGTATTTCTTGAAATGCTTTTGTGAGAAACGCACATGTGTTACTCTGAAATGAGAAGCGTCTGTTTGGGATATGTCAAAGCATGGTTAAAAGTGAGAACAGTGTTCCTTTTCTCTGTAGAAGCTTTACTTTGAAAGATAATCACGTTCTTTGAAAGTGTATGAATTTCATGAAATGCTTTTGTGAGAAATGCACATGTCTCACTCTGAAATGAGAACTGTCTGTTTGGGATATGTCAAAGTATGGTTAAAAGTGAGAACAGTGTTCCTTTTCTCTGTAGAAGCTTTACTTTGAAAGATAATCACGTTCTTTGAAAGCAAAAGAATTTCATGAAATGCTTTTGTGAGAAACGCACATGTGTTACTCTGAAATGAGAAGCGTCTGTTTGTGATACGTCAAAGTATGGTTAAAAGTGAGAACAGTGTTCCTTTTCTCTGTAGAAGCTTTACTTTGAAAGATAATCACGATCTTTGAAAGCAAAAGAATTTCATGAAATGCTTTTGTGAGAAACGCACATGTGTTACTCTGAAATGAGAAGCGTCTGTTTGCCATACGTCAAAGTATGGTTAAAAGTGAGAACAGTGTTCCTTTTCTCTGTAGAAGCTTTCCTTTGAAAGATAATCACGTTCTTTGAAAGAGTATGAATTTCATGAAATGCTTTTGTGAGAAACGCACATGTGTTACTCTGAAAAGAGAAGCGTCTGTTTAGGATATGTCAAAGTATGGTTAAAAGTGAGAACAGTGTTCCTTTTCTCTGTAGAAGGTTTACTTTGAAAGATAATCACGTTCTTTTTAAGCAAAAGAATTTCATGAAATGCTTTTGTGAGAAACACACATGTGTTACTCTGAAATGAGTAGCGTCTGTTTGGGATTTGTCAAAGTATGGTTAAAAGTGAGAACAGTGTTCCTTTTCTCTGTAGAAGCTTTACTTTGAAAGATAATCACGTTCTTTGAAAGTGTATGAATTTCAAGAAATGCTTTTGTGAGAAATGCACATGTCTCACTCTGAAATGAGAACCGTCTGTTTGGGATATGTCAAAGTATGGTTAAATGTGAGAACAGTGTTCCTTTTCACTGTAGAAGCTTTACTTTGAAAGATAATCACGTTCTTTGAAAGTGTATGAATTTCAAGAAATGCTTTTGTGAGAAATGCACATGTCTCACTCTGAAATGAGAACCGTCTGTTTGGGATATGTCAAAGTATGGTTAAATGTGAGAACAGTGTTCCTTTTCTCTGTAGAAGCTTTACTTTGAAAGATAATCACGTTCTTTGAAAGTAAATGAATTTCATGAAATGCTTTTGTGAGAAACGCACATGTGTTACTCTGAAATGAGAACCGTCTGTTTAGGATATGTCAAAGTATGGTTAAAAGTGAGAACAGTGTTCCTTTTCTCTGTAGAAGCTTTACTTTGAAAGATAATCACGTTCTTTGAAAGCAAAAGAATTTCATGAAATGCTTTTGTGAGAAACGCACATGTGTTACTCTGAAATGAGAAGCGTCTGTTTGGGATATGTCAAAGTATGGTTAAAAGTGAGAACAGTGTTCCTTTTCTCTGTAGAAGGTTTACTTTGAAAGATAATCACGTTCTTTGAAAGTGTATGAATTTCTTGAAATGCTTTTGTGAGAAATGCACATGTCTTACTCTGAAATGAGAAGCGTCTGTTTGGGATATGTCAAAGTATGGTTAAAAGTGAGAACAGTGTTCCTTTTCTCTGTAGAAGCTTTACTTTGAAAGATAATCACGTTCTTTGAAAGTGTATGAATTTCAAGAAATGCTTTTGTGAGAAATGCACATGTCTCACTCTGAAATGAGAACTGTCTGTTTGGGATACGTCAAAGTATGGTTAAAAGTGAGAACAGTGTTCCTTTTCTCTGTAGAAGCTTTACTTTGAAAGATAATCATGTTCTTTGAAAGTGTATGAATTTCAAGAAATGCTTTTGTGAGAAATGCACATGTCTCACTCTAAAATGAGAACCGTCTGTTTGGGATATGTCAAAGTATGGTTAAAAGTGAGAACAGTGTTCCTTTTCTGTGTAGAAGCTTTACTTTGAAAGATAATCACGTTCTTTGAAAGCAAAAGAATTTCATGAAATGCTTTTGTGAGAAACGCACATGTGTTACTCTGAAATGAGAAGCGTCTGTTTGGCATACGTCAACGTATTGTTAAAAGTGAGAACAGTGTTCCTTTTCTCTGTAAAAGCTTTACTTTGAAAGATAATCACGTTCATTGAAAGTGTATGAATTTCATGAAATGCTTTTGTGAGAAACGCACATGTGTTAAGCTGAAATGAGTAGGGTCTGTTTGGGATATGTCAAAGTATGGTTAAAAGTGAGAACAGTGTTGCTTTTCTCTGTAGAAGCTTTACTTTAAAAGATAATCACGTTCTTTGAAAGTTTATGAATTTCTTGAAATGCTTTTGTGAGAAACACACATGTGTTACTCTGAAATGAGTAGCGTCTGTTTTTGATATGTCAAAGTATGGTTAAAAGTGAGAACAGTTTTCCTTTTCTCTGTAGAAGCTTTACTTTGAAAGATAATCACGTTCTTTGAAAGTGTATGAATTTCAAGAAATGCTTTTGTGAGAAATGCACATGTCTCACTCTGAAATGAGAACCGTCTGTTTGGGATATGTCAAAGTATGGTTAAATGTGAGAACAGTGTTCCTTTTCTCTGTAGAAGCTTTACTTTGAAAGATAATCACGTTCTTTGAAAGTGTATGAATTTCAAGAAATGCTTTTGTGAGAAATCACATGTCTCACTCTGAAATGAGAACCGTCTGTTTGGGATATGTCAAAGTATGGTTAAATGTGAGAACAGTGTTCCTTTTCTCTGTAGAAGCTTTACTTTGGAAGATAATCACGTTCTTTGAAAGCAAAAGAATTTCATGAAATGCTTTTGTGAGAAACGCACATGTGTTACTCTGAAATGAGAAGTGTCTGTTTGTGATATGTCAAAGTATGGTTAAAAGTGAGAACAGTGTTCCTTTTCTCTGTAGAAGCTTTACTTTGAAAGATAATCACGTTCTTTGAAAGTGTATGTATTTCATGAAATGCTTTTGTGAGAAACGCACATGTGTTACTCTGAAATGAGAAGCGTCTGTTTGTGATAAGTCAAAGGATGGTTAAAAGTGAGAACAGTGTTCCTTTTCTCTGTAGAAGCTTTACTTTGAAAGATAATCACGTTCTTTGAAACTGTATGAATTTCAAGAAATGCTTTTGTGAGAAATGCACATGTCTCACTCTGATATGAGAACCGTCTGTTTGGGATATGACAAAGTATGGTTAAATGTGAGAAGAGTGTTCCTTTTCTCTGTAGAAGCTTTACTTTGAAAGATAATCACTTTCTTTGAAAGCAAAAGAATTTCATGAAATCCTTTTGTGAGAAACACACATGTGTTACTCTGAAATGAGAAGTGTCGGTTTGTGAAACGTCAAAGGATTGTTAAAAGTGAGAACAGTGTTCCCTTTCTCTGTAAAAGCTTTACTTTGAAAGATAATCACGTTCTTTGAAAGTGTATGAATTTCATGAAATGCTTTTGTGAGAAACGCACATGTGTTACTCTGAAATGAGTAGCGTCTGTTTGGGATATGTCAAAGTATGGTTAAAAGTGAGAACAGTGTTGCTTTTCTCTGTAGAAGCTTTACTTTAAAAGATAATCACGTTATTTGAAAGTTTACGAATTTCATGAAATGCTTTTGTGAGAAACGCACATGTGTTACTCTGAAATGAGTAGCGTCTGTTTGGGATATGTCAAAGTATGGTTAAAAGTGAGAACAATTTTCCTTTTCTCTGTAGAAGCTTTACTTTGAAAGATAATCACGTTCTTTGAAAATGTATGAATTTCAAGAAATGCTTTTGTGAGAAATGCACATGTCTCACTCTGAAATGAGAACCGTCTGTTTGGGATATATCAAAGTATGGTTAAATGTGAGAACAGTGTTCCTTTTCTCTGTAAAAGCTTTACTTTGAAAGATAATCACGTTCTTTGAAAGTGTATGAATTTCAAGAAATGCTTTTGTGAGAAATGCACATGTCTCACTCTGAAATGAGAACCGTCTGTTTGGGATATGTCAAAGTATGTTTAAATGTGAGAACAGTGTTCCTTTTCTCTGTAGAAGCTTTACTTTGAAAGATAATCACGTTCTTTGAAAGCAAAAGAATTTCATGAAATGCTTTTGTGAGAAACGCACATGTGTTACTCTGAAATGAGAAGCGTATGTTTGGGATACGTCAAAGGATGGTTAAAATTGAGAACAGTGTTCCTTTTCTCTGTAGAAGCTTTACTTTGAAAGATAATCACGTTCTTTGAAAGCAAAAGAATTTCATGAAATGCTTTTGTGAGAAACGCACATGTGTCACTCTGAAATGAGAAGCGTCTGTTTGGGATATGCCAAGATATGGTTAAAATGAGAGCAGTGTTCCTTTTCTCTGTAGAAACCTTACATTGAAAGATAATCACGTTCTTTGAAAGCAAAAGAATTTCATGAAATGCTTTTGTGAGAGACGCACATGTGGTACTCTGAAATGAGAAGCGTCTGTTTGTGATACGTCAAAGTATGGTTAAATGTGAGAATAGTGTTCCTTTTCTCTGTAGAAGCTTTACTTTGAAAGATAATCACGTTCTTTGAAAGCAAAATAATTTCATGAAATGCTTTTGTGAGAAATGCACATGTGTTACTCTGAAATGAGAAGCCTGTGTTTGGGATACGTCAAAGTATGTTTAAAAGTGAGAACAGTGTTCCTTTTCTCTGTAAAAGCTTTACTTTGAAAGATAATCACGTTCTTTGAAAGTGTATGAATTTCAAGAAATGCTTTTGTGAGAAGTGCACATGTCTCACTCTGAAATGTGAACCGTCTGTTTGGGATATGTCAAATTATGGTTAAAAGTGAGAACAGTGTTCCCTTTCTCTGTAAAAGCTTTACTTTGAAAGATAATCACGTTCTTTGAAAGTGTATGAATTTCATGAAATGCTTTTGTGAGAAACGCACATGTGTTACTCTGAAATGAGTAGCGTCTGTTTGGGATATGTCAAAGTATGGTTAAAAGTGAGAACAATTTTCCTTTTCTCTGTAGAAGCTTTACTTTGAAAGATAATCACGTTCTTTGAAAATGTATGAATTTCAAGAAATGCTTTTGTGAGAAATGCACATGTCTCACTCTGAAATGAGAACCGTCTGTTTGGGATATGTCAAAGTATGGTTAAATGTGAGAACAGTGTTCCTTTTCTCTGTAAAAGCTTTACTTTGAAAGATAATCATGTTCTTTGAAAGTGTATGAATTTCAAGAAATGCTTTTGTGAGAAATGCACATGTCTCACTCTGAAATGAGAACCATCTGTTTGGGATATGTCAAAGTATGGTTAAATGTGAGAACAGTGTTCCTTTTCTCTGTAGAAGCTTTACTTTGAAAGATAATCACGTTCTTTGTAAATGTATGAATTTCATGAAATGCTTTTGTGAGAAACGCACATGGGTTACTCTGATATGAGTAGCGTCTGTTTGGGATATGTCAAAGTATGGTTAAAAGTGAGAACAGTGTTGCTTTTCTCTGTAGAAGCTTTATTTTAAAAGATAATCACGTTCTTTGAAAGTTTATGAATTTCTTGAAATGCTTTTGTGAGAAACGCACATGTGTTACTATGAAATGAGAAGCGTCTGTTTGGGATATGTCAAAGTATGGTTAAAAGTGAGAACAGTTTTCCTTTTCTCTGTAGAAGCTTTTCTTTGAAAGATAATCACATTCTTTGAAAGTGTATGAATTTCAAGAAATGCTTTTGTGAGAAATGCACATGTCTCACTCTGAAATGAGAACCGTCTGTTTGGGATACGTCAAAGTATGGTTAAATGTGAGAACAGTGTTCCTTTTCTCTGTAGAAGCTTTACTTTGAAAGATGGTCACGTTCTTTGAAAGTGTATGAATTTCATGAAATGCTTTTGTGAGAAACGCACATGTGTTACTCTGAAATGAGAAGCGTCTGTTTGGGATATGTCAAAGTATGGTTAAAAGTGAGAACAGTTTTCCTTTTCTCTGTAGAAGCTTTACTTTGAAAGATAATCACGTTCTTTGAAAGTGTATGAATTTCATGAAATGCTTTTGTGAGAAACGCACATGTCTCACTCTGAAATGAGAAGCGTCTGTTTGGGATACATCAAAGTATGGTTAAAAGTGAGAACAGTGTTCCTTTTCTCTGTAAAAGCTTTACTTTGAAAGATAATCACGTTCTTTGTAAGTGTATGAATTTCATGAAATGCTTTTGTGAGAAACGCACATGTGTTACTCTGAAATGAGAAGCGTCTGTTTGGGATACGTCAAAGTATGGTGAAAAGTGAGAACAGTGTTCCTTTTCTCTGTAGAAGCTTTACTTTGAAAGATAATCACGTTCTTTGAAAGTGTATGAATTTCAAGAAATGCTTTTGTGAGAAACGCACATGTGTTACTCTGATATGAGTAGCGTCTGTTTGGGATATGTCAAAGTATGGTTAAAAGTGAGAGCAGTGTTGCTTTTCTCTGTAGAAGCTTTACTTTGAAAGATAATCACGTTCTTTGAAAGTGTATGAATTTCATGAAATGCTTTTGTGAGAAACGCACATGTGTTACTCTGAAATGAGTAGCTTCTGTTTGGGATATGTCAAAGTATGGTTAAAAGTGAGAACAGTGTTCCTTTTCTCTGTAGAAGCTTTACTTTGAAAGATAATCACGTTCTTTGAAAGTGTATGAATTTCAAGAAATGCTTTTGTGAGAAATGCACATGTCTCACTCTGAAATGAGAAACCGTCTGTTTGGGATATGTCAAAGTATGGTTAAATGTGAGAATAGTGCTCCTTTTCTCTGTAGAAGCTTTACTTTGAAGGATAATGACGTTCTTTGAAACTGTATGAATTTCAAGAAATGCTTTTGTGAGAAATGCACATGTCTCACTCTGAAATGAGAACCGTCTGTTTGGGATACGTCAAAGTATGGTTAAAAGTGAGAACAGTGTTCCTTTTCTCTGTAGAAGCTTTACTTTGAAAGATAATCACGTTCTTTGAAAGTGTATGAATTTCATGAAATGCTTTTGTGAGAAACGCACATGGGTTACTCTGAAATGAGAAGCGTCTGTTTAGAATATGTCAAAGTATGGTTAAAAGTGAGAGCAGTGTTCCTTTTCTCTGTAGAAGCTTTACTTTAAAAGATAATCACGTTATTTGAAAGTTTATGAATTTCTTGAAATGCTTTTGTGAGAAACGCACATGTGTTACTCTGAAATGAGTAGCGTCTGTTTGGGATATGTCAAAGTATGGTTAAAAGTGAGAACAATTTTCCTTTTCTCTGTAGAAGCTTTACTTTGAAAGATAATCACGTTCTTTGAAAATGTATGAATTTCAAGAAATGCTTTTGTGAGAAATGCACATGTCTCACTCTGAAATGAGAACCGTCTGTTTGGGATATGTCAAAGTATGGTTAAATGTGAGAACAGTGTTCCTTTTCTCTGTAGAAGCTTTACTTTGAAAGATAATCATGTTCTTTGAAAGTGTATGAATTTCAAGAAATGCTTTTGTGAGAAATGCACATGTCTCACTCTGAAATGAGAACCATCTGTTTGGGATATGTCAAAGTATGGTTAAATGTGAGAACAGTGTTCCTTTTCTCTGTAGAAGCTTTACTTTGAAAGATAATCACGTTCTTTGTAAATGTATGAATTTCATGAAATGCTTTTGTGAGAAACGCACATGGGTTACTCTGATATGAGTAGCGTCTGTTTGGGATATGTCAAAGTATGGTTAAAAGTGAGAACAGTGTTGCTTTTCTCTGTAGAAGCTTTATTTTAAAAGATAATCACGTTCTTTGAAAGTTTATGAATTTCTTGAAATGCTTTTGTGAGAAACGCACATGTGTTACTATGAAATGAGAAGCGTCTGTTTGGGATATGTCAAAGTATGGTTAAAAGTGAGAACAGTTTTCCTTTTCTCTGTAGAAGCTTTTCTTTGAAAGATAATCACATTCTTTGAAAGTGTATGAATTTCAAGAAATGCTTTTGTGAGAAATGCACATGTCTTACTCTGAAATGAGAACCGTCTGTTTGGGATACGTCAAAGTATGGTTAAATGTGAGAACAGTGTTCCTTTTCTCTGTAGAAGCTTTACTTTGAAAGATAATCACGTTCTTTGAAAGTGTATGAATTTCATGAAATGTTTTTGTGAGAAATGCACATGTCTCACTCTGAAATGAGAAGCGTCTGTTTGGGATATGTCAAAGTATGGTTAAATGTGAGAACAGTGTTCCTTTTCTCTGTAGAAGCTTTACTTTGAAAGATGGTCACGTTCTTTGAAAGTGTATGAATTTCATGAAATGCTTTTGTGAGAAACGCACATGTGTTACTCTGAAATGAGAAGCGTCTGTTTAGGATATGTCAAAGTATGGTTAAAAGTGAGAACAGTTTTCCTTTTCTCTGTAAAAGCTTTACTTTGAAAGATAATCACGTTCTTTGAAAGTGTATGAATTTCATGAAATGCTTTTGTGAGAAACGCACATGTCTCACTCTGAAATGAGAAGCGTCTGTTTGGGATACATCAAAGTATGGTTAAAAGTGAGAACAGTGTTCCTTTTCTCTGTAAAAGCTTTACTTTGAAAGATAATCACGTTCTTTGTAAGTGTATGAATTTCATGAAATGCTTTTGTGAGAAAGGCACATGTGTTACTCTGAAATGAGAAGCGTCTGTTTGGGATACGCCAAAGTATGGTGAAAAGTGAGAACAGTGTTCCTTTTCTCTGTAAAAGCTTTACTTTGAAAGATAATCACGTTCTTTGAAAGTGTATGAATTTCAAGAAATGCTTTTGTGAGAAACGCACATGTGTTACTTTGATATGAGTAGCGTCTGTTTGGGATATGTCAAAGTATGGTTAAAAGTGAGAGCAGTGTTGCTTTTCTCTGTAGAAGCTTTACTTTAAAAGATAATCACGTTCTTTGAAAGTTTATGAATTTCTTGAAATGCTTTTGTGAGAAACGCACATGTGTTACTCTGAAATGAGTAGCTTCTGTTTGGGATATGTCAAAGTATGGTTAAAAGTGAGAACAGTTTTCCTTTTCTCTGTAGAAGCTTTACTTTGAAAGATAATCATGTTCTTTGAAAGTGTATGAATTTCAAGAAATGCTTTTGTGAGAAATGCACATGTCTCACTCTGAAATGATAACCGTCTGTTTGGGATATGTCAAAGTATGGTTAAATGTGAGAATAGTGCTCCTTTTCTCTGTAGAAGCTTTACTTTGAAGGATAATGACGTTCTTTGAAACTGTATGAATTTCAAGAAATGCTTTTGTGAGAAATGCACATGTCTCACTCTGAAATGAGAACCGTCTGTTTGGGATACGTCAAAGTATGGTTAAAAGTGAGAACAGTGTTCCTTTTCTCTGTAAAAGCTTTACTTTGAAAGATAATCACGTTCTTTGAAAGTGTATGAATTTCATGAAATGCTTTTGTGAGAAACGCACATGGGTTACTCTGATATGAGTAGCGTCTGTTTGGGATATGTCAAAGTATGGTTAAAAGTGAGAAAAGTGTTGCTTTTCTCTGTAGAAGCTTTATTTTAAAAGATAATCACGTTCTTTGAAAGTTTATGAATTTCTTGAAATGCTTTTGTGAGAAACGCACATGTGTTACTCTGAAATGAGAAGCGTCTGTTTGGGATATGTCAAAGTATGGTTAAAAGTGAGAACAGTTTTCCTTTTCTCTGTAGAAGCTTTTCTTTGAAAGATAATCACGTTCTTTGAAAGTGTATGAATTTCAAGAAATGCTTTTGTGAGAAATGCACATGTCTTACTCTGAAATGAGAACCGTCTGTTTGGGATACGTCAAAGTATGGTTAAAAGTGAGAACAGTGTTCCTTTTCTCTGTAGAAGCTTTACTTTGAAAGATAATCACGTTCTTTGAAAGTGTATGAATTTCATGAAATGCTTTTGTGAGAAATGCACATGTCTCACTCTGAAATGAGAAGCGTCTGTTTGGGATATGTCAAAGTATGGTTAAATGTGAGAACAGTGTTCCTTTTCTCTGTAGAAGCTTTACTTTGAAAGATGGTCACGTTCTTTGAAAGTGTATGAATTTCATGAAATGCTTTTGTGAGAAACGCACATGTGTTACTCTGAAATGAGAAGCGTCTGTTTAGAATATGTCAAAGTATGGTTAAAAGTGAGAACAGTGTTCCTTTTCTCTGTAGAAGCTTTACTTTGAAAGATAATCACGTTCTTTGAAAGTGTATGAATTTCATGAAATGCTTTTGTGAGAAAGGCACATGTGTTACTCTGAAATGAGAAGCGTCTGTTTGGGATACGACAAAGTATGGTTAAAAGTGAGAACAGTGTTCCTTTTCTCCGTAGAAGCTTTACTTTGAAAGACAATCACGTTCTTTGAAAGTTTATGAATTTCATGAAATGCTTTTGTGAGAAAGGCACATGTGTTACTCTGAAATGAGTAGCGTCTGTTTGGGATATGTCAAAGTATGGTTAAAAGTGAGAGCAGTGTTGCTTTTCTCTGTAGAAGCTTTACTTTAAAAGATAATCACGTTCTTTGAAAGTTTATGAATTTCTTGAAATGCTTTTGTGAGAAACGCACATGTGTTACTCTGAAATGAGTAGCTTCTGTTTGGGATATGTCAAAGTATGGTTAAAAGTGAGAACAGTTTTCCTTTTCTCTGTAGAAGCTTTACTTTGAAAGATAATCATGTTCTTTGAAAGTGTATGAATTTCAAGAAATGCTTTTGTGAGAAATGCACAAGTCTCACTCTGAAATGAGAACCGTCTGTTTGGGATATGTCAAAGTATGGTTAAATGTGAGAATAGTGTTCCTTTTCTCTGTAGAAGCTTTACTTTGAAAGATAATGACGTTCTTTGAAACTGTATGAATTTCAAGAAATGCTTTTGTGAGAAATGCACATGTCTCACTCTGAAATGAGAACCGTCTGTTTGGGATACGTCAAAGTATGGTTAAATGTGAGAACAGTGTTCTTTTCTCTGTAAAAGCTTTACTTTGAAAGATAATCACGTTCTTTGAAAGTGTATGAATTTCATGAAATGCTTTTTGTGAGAAATGCACATGTCTCACTCTGAAATGAGAAGCGTCTGTTTGGGGTATGTCAAAGTATTGTTAAATGTGAGAACAGTGTTCCTTTTCTCTGTAGAAGCTCTACTTTGAAAGATAATCACGTTCTTTGAAAGAGTATGAATTTCATGAAATGCTTTTGTGAGAAACGCACATGTCTCACTCTGAAATGAGAAGCGTCTGTTTGGGATACATCAAAGTATGGTTAAAAGTGAGAACAGTGTTCCTTTTCTCTGTAAAAGCTTTACTTTGAAAGATAATCACGTTCTTTGAAAGTGTATGAATTTCATGAAATGCTTTTGTGAGAAACACACATGTGTTACTCTGATATGAGTAGCGTCTGTTTGGGATATGTCAAAGTATGGTTAAAAGTGAGAACAGTGTTGCTTTTCTCTGTAGAAGCTTTATTTTAAAAGATAATCACGTTCTTTGAAAGTTTATGAATTTCTTGAAATGCTTTTGTGAGAAACGCACATGTGTTACTCTGAAATGAGAAGCGTCTGTTTGGGATATGTCAAAGTATGGTTAAAAGTGAGAACAGTTTTCCTTTTCTCTGTAGAAGCTTTTCTTTGAAAGATAATCACGTTCTTTGAAAGTGTATGAATTTCAAGAAATGCTTTTGTGAGAAATGCACATGTCTCACTCTGAAATGAGAACCGTCTGTTTGGGATATGTCAAAGTATGGTTAAATGTGAGAATAGTGTTCCTTTTCTCTGTAGAAGCTTTACTTTGAAAGATAATCACGTTCTTTGAAAGTGTATGAATTTCAAGAAATGCTTTTGTGAGAAATGCACATGTCTCACTCTGAAATGAGAAGCGTCTGTTTGGGATATGTCAAAGTATGGTTAAATGTGAGAACAGTGTTCCTTTTCTGTGTAGAAGCTTTACTTTGAAAGATAATCACGTTCTTTGAAAGCAAAAGAATTTCATGAAATGCTTTTATGAGAAATGCACATGTGTTACTCTGAAATGAGAAGCGTCTGATTGGGATACGACAAAGTATGGTTAAAAGTGAGAACAGTGTTCCTTTTCTCCGTAAAAGCTTTACTTTGAAAGACAATCACGTTCTTTGAAAGTTTATGAATTTCATGAAATGCTTTTGTGAGAAAGGCACATGTGTTACTCTGAAATGAGTAGCGTCTGTTTGGGATATGTCAAAGTATGGTTAAAAGTGAGAACAGTGTTGCTTTTCTCTGTTGAAGCTTTACTTTAAAAGATAATCACGTTCTTTGAATGTTTATGAATTTCTTGAAATGCTTTTGTGAGAAACGCACATGTGTTACTCTGAAATGAGAAGCGTCTGTTTGGGATATGTCAAAGTATGGTTAAAAGTGAGAACAGTTTTCCTTTTCTCTGTAGAAGCTTTACTTTGAAAGATAATCACGTTCTTTGAAAGCCAGTAAATTTCAAGAAATGCTTTTGTGAGAAATGCACATGTCTCACTCTGAAATGAGAACCATCTGTATGGGATATGTCAAAGTATGGTTAAATGTGAGAACAGTGTTCCTTTTCTCTGTAGAAGCTTTACTTTGAAAGATAATCACGTTCTTTGAAAGTGTATGAATTTCAAGAAATGCTTTTGTGAGAAATGCACATGTCTCACTCTGAAATGAGAAGCTTCTGTTTGGGATATGTCAAAGTATTGTTAAATGTGAGAAGAGTGTGCCTTTTCTCTGTAGAACCTTTACTTTGAAAGATAATCACGTTCTTTGAAAGCCAAAAGAATTTCATGAAATGCTTTTGTGAGAAACGCACATGTGTTACTCTGAAATGAGAAGTGTCTCTTTGTGATACGTCAAAGGATGGTTAAAGTGAGAACAGTGTTCCTTTTCTCTGTAAAAGCTTTACTTTGAAAGATAATCACATTCTTTGAAAGTGTATGAATTTCATGAAATGCTTTTGTGAGAAACGCACATATGTTACTCTGAAATGAGTAGCGTCTGTTTGGGATATGTCAAAGTATGGTTAAAAGTGAGAACAGTGTTGCTTTTCTCTGTAGAAGGTTTACTTTGAAAGATGATCACGTTCTTTGAAAGTTTATGAATTTCTTGAAATGATTTTGTGAGAAACGCACATGTGTTCCTCTGAAATGAGTAGCGTCTGTTTGGGATATGTCAAAGTATGGTTAAAAGTGAGAACAGTTTTCCTTTTCTCTGTAAAAGCTTTACTTTGAAAGATAATCACGTTCTTTGAAAGTGTATGAATTTCAAGAAATGGTTTTTTGAGAAATGCACATGTCTCACTCTGAAATGAGAACCGTCTGTTTGGGATATGTCAAAGTATGGTTAAATGTGAGAACAGTGTTCCTTTTTCTCTGTAGAATCTTTATTTTGAAAGATAATCACGTTCTTTGAAAGTGTATGAATTTCAAGAAATGCTTTTGTGAGAAATGCACATGTCTCACTCTGAAATGAGAACCGTCTGTTTGGGATATGTCAAAGTATGGTTAAATGTGAGAACAGTGTTCCTTTTCTCTGTAGAAGCTTTACTTTGAAAGATAATCACGTTCTTTGAAAGCAAATGAATTTCATGAAATGCTTTTGTGAGAAATGCACATGTGTTACTCTGAAATGAGAAGCGTCTGTTTGGGATACGTCAAAGTATGGTTAAAAGTGAGAACAGTGTTCCTTTTCTCTGTAAAAGCTTTACTTTGAAAGATAATCACGTTCTTTGAAAGTGTATGAATTTCATGAAATGCTTTTGTGAGAAACGCACATGTGTTACTCTGAAATGAGAAGCGTCTGTTTGTGATACGTCAAAGGATGGATAAAAGTGAGAACAGTGTTCCTTTTCTCTGTAAAAGCTTTACTTTGAAAGATAATCACATTCTTTGAAAGTGTATGAATTTCATGAAATGCTTTTGTGAGAAACGCACATGTGTTACTCTGAAATGAGTAGCGTCTGTTTGGGATATGTCAAAGTATGGTTAAAAGTGAGAACAGTTTTCCTTTTCTCTGTAGAAGCTTTACTTTGAAAGATAATCTCGTTCTTTGAAAGTGTATGAATTTCAAGAAATGCTTTTGTGAGAAATGCACATGTCTCACTCTGAAAGGAGAACCGTCTGTTTGGGATATGTCAAAGTATGGTTAAATGTGATAACAGTGTTCCTTTTCTCTGTAGAAGCTAATATTTTGAAAGATAATCACGTTCTTTGAAAGTGTATGAATTTCAAGAAATGCTTTTGTGAGAAATGCACATGTCTCACTCTGAAATGAGAACGGTCTGTTAGGGATATGTCAAAGTATTGTTAAATGTGAGAACAGTGTTCCTTTTCTCTGTAGAAGCTCTACTTTGAAAGATAATCACGTTCTTTGAAAGTAGTATGAATTTCATGAAATGCTTTTGTGAGAAACGCACATGTCTCACTCTGAAATGAGAAGCGTCTGTTTGGGATACATCAAAGTATGGTTAAAAGTGAGAACAGTGTTCCTTTTCTCTGTAAAAGCTTTACTTTGAAAGATAATCACGTTCTTTGAAAGTGAATGAATTTCATGAAATGCTTTTGTGAGAAACACACATGTGTTACTCTGATATGAGTAGCGTCTGTTTGGGATATGTCAAAGTATGGTTAAAAGTGAGAACAGTGTTGCTTTTCTCTGTAGAAGCTTTATTTTAAAAGATAATCACGTTCTTTGAAAGTTTATGAATTTCTTGAAATGCTTTTGTGAGAAACGCACATGTGTTACTCTGAAATGAGAAGCGTCTGTTTGGGATATGTCAAAGTATGGTTAAAAGTGAGAACAGTTTTCCTTTTCTCTGTAGAAGCTTTTCTTTGAAAGATAATCACGTTCTTTGAAAGTGAGTGAATTTCAAGAAATGCTTTTGTGAGAAACGCACATGTGTTACTCTGAAATGAGAACCGTCTGTTTGGGATATGTCAAAGTATGGTTAAATGTGAGAATAGTGTTCCTTTTCTCTGTAGAAGCTTTACTTTGAAAGATAATCACGTTCTTTGAAAGTGTATGAATTTCAAGAAATGCTTTTGTGAGAAATGCACATGTCTCACTCTGAAATGAGAAGCGTCTGTTTGGGATATGTCAAAGTATGGTTAAATGTGAGAACAGTGTTCCTTTTCTGTGTAGAAGCTTTACTTTGAAAGATAATCACGTTCTTTGAAAGCAAAAGAATTTCATGAAATGCTTTTATGAGAAATGCACATGTGTTACTCTGAAATGAGAAGCGTCTGATTGGGATACGTCAAAGTATGGTTAAAAGTGAGAACAGTGTTCCTTTTCTCCGTAGAAATCTTTACTTTGAAAGACAATCACGTTCTTTGAAAGTTTATGAATTTCATGAAATGCTTTTGTGAGAAAGGCACATGTGTTACTCTGAAATGAGTAGCGTCTGTTTGGGATATGTCAAAGTATGGTTATAAGTGAGAACAGTGTTCCTTTTCTCTGTTGAAGCTTTACTTTAAAAGATAATCACGTTCTTTGAATGTTTATGAATTTCTTGAAATGCTTTTGTGAGAAACGCACATGTCTTACTCTGAAATGAGAAGCGTCTGTTTGGGATATGTCAAAGTATGGTTAAAAGTGAGAACAGTTTTCCTTTTCTCTGTAGAAGCTTTACTTTGAAAGATAATCACGTTCTTTGAAAGTGTATGAATTTCAAGAAATGCTTTTTTGAGAAATGCACATGTCTCACTCTGAAATGAGAACCGTCTGTTTGGGATATGTCAAAGTATGGTTAAATGTGAGAATAGTGTTCCTTTTCTCTGTAGAAGCTTTACTTTGAAAGATAATCACGTTCTTTGAAAGTGTATGAATTTCAAGAAATGCTTTTGTGAGAAATGCACATGTCTCACTCTGAAATGAGAACCGTCTGTTTGGGATATGTCAAAGTATGGTTAAATGTGAGAACAGTGTTCCTTTTCTCTGTAGAAGCTTTACTTTGAAAGATAATCACGTTCTTTGAAAGCAAATGAATTTCATGAAATGCTTTTGTGAGAAATGCACATGTGTTACTCTGAAATGAGAAGCGTCTGTTTGGGATACGTCAAAGTATGGTTAAAAGTGAGAACAGTGTTCCTTTTCTCTGTAAAAGCTTTACTTTGAAAGATAATCACGTTCTTTGAAAGTGTATGAATTTCATGAAATGCTTTTGTGAGAAACGCACATGTGTTACTCTGAAATGAGAAGTGTCTCTTTGTGATACGTCAAAGTATGGTTAAAAGTGAGAACAGTTTTCCTTTTCTCTGTAGAAGCTTTACTTTGAAAGATAATCTCGTTCTTTGAAAGTGTATGAATTTCAAGAAATGCTTTTGTGAGAAATGCACATGTCTCATTCTGAAAGGAGAACCGTCTGTTTGGGATATGTCAAAGTATGGTTAAATGTGATAACAGTGTTCCTTTTCTCTGTAGAAGCTATATTTTGAAAGATAATCACGTTCTTTGAAAGTGTATGAATTTCAAGAAATGCTTTTGTGAGAAATGCACATGTCTCATTCTGAAATGAGAACGGTCTGTTAGGGATATGTCAAAGTATTGTTAAATGTGAGAACAGTGTTCCTTTTCTCTGTAGAAGCTCTACTTTGAAAGATAATCACGTTCTTTGAAAGAGTATGAATTTCATGAAATGCTTTTGTGAGAAACGCACATGTCTCACTCTGAAATGAGAAGCGTCTGTTTGGGATACATCAAAGTATGGTTAAAAGTGAGAACAGTGTTCCTTTTCTCTGTAAAAGCTTTACTTTGAAAGATAATCACGTTCTTTGAAAGTGTATGAATTTCATGAAATGCTTTTGTGAGAAACACACATGTGTTACTCTGATATGAGTAGCGTCTGTTTGGGATATGTCAAAGTATGGTTAAAAGTGAGAACAGTGTTGCTTTTCTCTGTAGAAGCTTTATTTTAAAAGATAATCACGTTCTTTGAAAGTTTATGAATTTCTTGAAATGCTTTTGTGAGAAACGCACATGTGTTACTCTGAAATGAGAAGCGTCTGTTTGGGATATGTCAAAGTATGGTTAAAAGTGAGAACAGTTTTCCTTTTCTCTGTAGAAGCTTTACTTTGAAAGATAATCACGTTCTTTGAAAGTGAATGAATTTCAAGAAATGCTTTTGTGAGAAATGCACATGTCTCACTCTGAAATGAGAACCGTCTGTTTGGGATATGTCAAAGTATGGTTAAATGTGAGAATAGTGTTCCTTTTCTCTGTAGAAGCTTTACTTTGAAAGATAATCACGTTCTTTGAAAGTGTATGAATTTCAAGAAATGCTTTTGTGAGAAATGCACATGTCTCACTCTGAAATGAGAACCGTCTGTTTGGGATATGTCAAAGTGTGGTTAAATGTGAGAACAGTGTTCCTTTTCTCTGTAGAAGCTTTACTTTGAAAGATAATCACGTTCTTTGAAAGCAAAAGAATTTCATGAAATGCTTTTATGAGAAATGCACATGTGTTACTCTGAAATGAGAAGCGTCTGATTGGGATACGACAAAGTATGGTTAAAAGTGAGAACAGTGTTCCTTTTCTCTGTAAAAGGTTTACTTTGAAAGACAATCACGTTCTTTGAAAGTTTATGAATTTCATGAAATGCTTTTGTGAGAAACGCACATGTGTTACTCTGAAATGAGTAGCGTCTGTTTGGGATATGTCAAAGTATGGTTAAAAGTGAGAACAGTGTTGCTTTTCTCTGTTGAAGCTTTACTTTAAAAGATAATCACGTTCTTTGAATGTTTATGAATTTCTTGAAATGCTTTTGTGAGAAACGCACATGTCTTACTCTGAAATGAGAAGCGTCTGTTTGGGATATGTCAAAGTATGGTTAAAAGTGAGAACAGTTTTCCTTTTCTCTGTAGAAGCTTTACTTTGAAAGATAATCACGTTCTTTGAAAGCGTATAAATTTCAAGAAATGCTTTTGTGAGAAATGCACATGTCTCACTCTGAAATGAGAACCATCTGTATGGGATATGTCAAAGTATGGTTAAATGTGAGAACAGTGTTCCTTTTCTCTGTAGAAGCTTTACTTTGAAAGATAATCACGTTCTTTGAAAGTGTATGAATTTCAAGAAATGCTTTTGTGAGAAATGCACATGTCTCACTCTGAAATGAGAAGCTTCTGTTTGGGATATGTCAAAGTATTGTTAAATGTGAGAAGAGTGTGCCTTTTCTCTGTAGAACCTTTACTTTGAAAGATAATCACGTTCTTTGAAAGCAAAAGAATTTCATGAAATGCTTTTGTGAGAAACGCACATGTGTTACTCTGAAATGAGAAGTGTCTCTTTGTGATACGTCAAAGGATGGTTAAAGTGAGAACAGTGTTCCTTTTCTCTGTAAAAGCTTTACTTTGAAAGATAATCACATTCTTTGAAAGTGTATGAATTTCATGAAATGCTTTTGTGAGAAACGCACATATGTTACTCTGAAATGAGTAGCGTCTGTTTGGGATATGTCAAAGTATGGTTAAAAGTGAGCACAGTGTTGCTTTTCTCTGTAGAAGGTTTACTTTAAAAGATGATCACGTTCTTTGAAAGTTTATGAATTTCTTGAAATGATTTTGTGAGAAACGCACATGTGTTCCTCTGAAATGAGTAGCGTCTGTTTGGGATATGTCAAAGTATGGTTAAAAGTGAGAACAGTTTTCCTTTTCTCTGTAAAAGCTTTACTTTGAAAGATAATCACGTTCTTTGAAAGTGTATGAATTTCAAGAAATGGTTTTTTGAGAAATGCACATGTCTCACTCTGAAATGAGAACCGTCTGTTTGGGATATGTCAAAGTATGGTTAAATGTGAGAACAGTGTTCCTTTTTCTCTGTAGAATCTTTATTTTGAAAGATAATCACGTTCTTTGAAAGTGTATGAATTTCAAGAAATGCTTTTGTGAGAAATGCACATGTCTCACTCTGAAATGAGAACCGTCTGTTTGGGATATGTCAAAGTATGGTTAAATGTGAGAACAGTGTTCCTTTTCTCTGTAGAAGCTTTACTTTGAAAGATAATCACGTTCTTTGAAAGCAAATGAATTTCATGAAATGCTTTTGTGAGAAATGCACATGTGTTACTCTGAAATGAGAAGCGTCTGTTTGGGATACGTCAAAGTATGGTTAAAAGTGAGAACAGTGTTCCTTTTCTCTGTAAAAGCTTTACTTTGAAAGATAATCACGTTCTTTGAAAGTGTATGAATTTCATGAAATGCTTTTGTGAGAAACGCACATGTGTTACTCTGAAATGAGAAGTGTCTCTTTGTGATACGTCAAAGGATGGTTAAAAGTGAGAACAGTGTTCCTTTTCTCTGTAAAAGCTTTACTTTGAAAGATAATCACATTCTTTGAAAGTGTATGAATTTCATGAAATGCTTTTGTGAGAAACGCACATGTGTTACTCTGAAATGAGTAGCGTCTGTTTGGGATATGTCAAAGTATGGTTAAAAGTGAGAACAGTTTTCCTTTTCTCTGTAGAAGCTTTACTTTGAAAGATAATCTCGTTCTTTGAAAGTGTATGAATTTCAAGAAATGCTTTTGTGAGAAATGCACATGTCTCATTCTGAAAGGAGAACCGTCTGTTTGGGATATGTCAAAGTATGGTTAAATGTGATAACAGTGTTCCTTTTTCTCTGTAGAAGCTATATTTTGAAAGATAATCACGTTCTTTGAAAGTGTATGAATTTCAAGAAATGCTTTTGTGAGAAATGCACATGTCTCATTCTGAAATGAGAACGGTCTGTTAGGGATATGTCAAAGTATTGTTAAATGTGAGAACAGTGTTCCTTTTCTCTGTAGAAGCTTTACTTTGAAAGATAATCACGTTCTTTGAAAGCAAAAGAATTTCATGAAATGCTTTTGTGAGAAACGCACATGTGTTACTCTGAAATGAGAAGCTTCTGTTTGTGATACGTCAAAGGATGGTTAAAAGTGAGAAGAGTGTTCCTTTTCTCTGTAGAAGCTTTACTTTGAAAGATAATCACGTTCTTTGAAAGCAAATGAATTTCATGAAATGCTTTTGTGAGAAATGCACATGTGTTACTCTGAAATGAGAAGCGTCTGTTTGGGATACGTCAAAGTATGCTTAAAAGTGAGAACAGTGTTCTTTTTCTCTGTAAAAGTTTTACTTTGAAAGATAATCACGTTCTTTGAAAGTGTATGAATTTCATGATATGCTTTTGTGAGAAACGCACATGTGTTACTCTGAAATGAGTAGCGTCTGTTTGGGATATGTCAAAGTATGGTTAAAAGTGAGAGCAATGTTGCTTTTCTCTGTAGAAGGTTTACTTTAAAAGATAATCACGTTCTTTGAAATTTTATGAATTTCTTGAAATGCTTTTGTGAGAAACGCACATGTGTTACTTTGAAATGAGTAGCGTCTGTTTGGGATATGTCAAAGTATGGTTAAAAGTGAGAACAGTTTTCCTTTTCTCTGTAGAAGCTTTACTTTGAAAGATAATCACGTTCTTTGAAAGTGTATGAATTTCAAGAAATGCTTTTGTGAGAAATGCACATGTCTCACTCTGAAATGAGAACCGTCTGTTTGGGATATGTCAAAGTATGGTTAAATGTGAGAACAGTGTTCCTTTTCTCTGTAAAAGCTTTATTTGAAAGATAATCACGTTCTTTGAAAGCAAAAGAATTTCATGAAATGCTTTTGTGAGAAATGCACATGTCTCATTCTGAAATGAGAACGGTCTGTTTGGGATATGTCAAAGTATTGTTAAATGTGAGAACAGTGTTCCTTTTCTCTGTAGAAGCTTTACTTTGAAAGATAATCACGTTCTTTGAAAGCAAAAGAATTTCATGAAATGCTTTTGTGAGAAACGCACATGTGTTACTCTGAAATGAGAAGCTTCTGTTTGTGATACGTCAAAGGATGGTTAAAAGTGAGAAGAGTGTTCCTTTTCTCTGTAGAAGCTTTACTTTGAAAGATAATCACGTTCTTTGAAAGCAAATGAATTTCATGAAATGCTTTTGTGAGAAATGCACATGTGTTACTCTGAAATGAGAAGCGTCTGTTTGGAATACGTCAAAGTATGCTTAAAAGTGAGAACAGTGTTCTTTTTCTCTGTAAATCTTTACTTTGAAAGATAATCACGTTCTTTGAAAGTGTATGAATTTCATGAAATGCTTTTGTGAGAAACGCACATGTGTTACTCTGAAATGAGTAGCGTCTGTTTGGGATATGTCAAAGTATGGTTAAAAGTGAGAGCAATGTTGCTTTTCTCTGTAGAAGGTTTACTTTAAAAGATAATCACGTTCTTTGAAATTTTATGAATTTCTTGAAATGCTTTTGTGAGAAACGCACATGTGTTACTTTGAAATGAGTAGCGTCTGTTTGGGATATGTCAAAGTATGGTTAAAAGTGAGAACAGTTTTCCTTTTCTCTGTAGAAGCTTTACTTTGAAAGATAATCACGTTCTTTGAAAGTGTATGAATTTCAAGTAATGCTTTTGTGAGAAATGCACATGTCTCACTCTGAAATGAGAACCGTCTGTTTGGGATATGTCAAAGTATGGTTAAATGTGAGAACAGTGTTCCTTTTCTCTGTAAAAGCTTTATTTGAAAGATAATCACGTTCTTTGAAAGCAAAAGAATTTCATGAAATGCTTTTGTGAGAAACGCACATGTGTTACTCTGAAATGAGAAGCGTCTGTTTGTGATACGTCAAAGGATGGTTAAAAGTGAGAAGAGTGTTCCTTTCTCTGTAGAAGCTTTACTTTGAAAGATAATCACGTTCTTTGAAAGCAAATGAATTTCATGAAATGCTTTTGTGAGAAATACACATGTGTTACTCTGAAATGAGAAGTGTCTGTTTGGGATACGTCAAAGTATGTTTAAAAGTGAGAACAGTGTTCCCTTTCTCTGTAAAAGCTTTACTTTGAAAGATAATCACGTTCTTTGAAATTGTATGAATTTCATGAAATGCTTTTGTGAGAAATGCACATGTGTTACTCTGAAATGAGTAGCGTCTGTTTGGGATATGTCAAAGTATGGTTAAAAGTGAGAACAGTGTTGCTTTTCTCTGTAGAAGCTTTACTTTAAAAGATAATCACGTTATTTGAAAGTTTACGAATTTCTTGTAATGCTTTTGTGAGAAACGCACATGTGTTACTCTGAAATGAGTAGCGTCTGTTTGGGATATGTCAAAATATGGTTAAAAGTGAGAACAGTTTTCCTTTTCTCTGTAGAAGCTTTACTTTGAAAGATAATCACGTTCTTTGAAAGTGTATGAATTTCAAGAAATGCTTTTGTGAGAAATGCACATGTCTCACTCTGAAATGAGAACCGTCTGTTTGGGAAAAGTCAAAGTATGGTTAAATGTGAGAACAGTGTTCCTTTTCTCTGTAGAAGTTTACATTGAAAGATAATCACGTTCTTTGAAAGCAAATGAATTTCATGAAAAGCTTTTGTGAGAAAGGCACATGTGTTACTCTGAAATGAGAAGCGTCTGTTTAGGATATGTCAAAGTATGGTTAAAAGTGAGAACAGTGTTACTTTTCTCTGTAGAAGCTTTACTTTGAAAGATAATCACGTTCTATGAAAAAAAAGAATTTCATGAAATGCTTTTGTGAGAAACACACATGTGTTACTCAGAAATGAGTAGGATCTGTTTGGGATATGTCAAAGTATGGTTAAAAGTGAGAAGAGTGTTCCTTTTCTCTGTAGAAGCTTTACATTGAAAGATAATCACGTTCTTTGAAAGTGTATGAATTTCATGAAATGCTTTTGTGAGAAACGCACATGTGTTACTCTGAAGTGAGAAGCGTCTGTTTAGGATATGTCAAAGTATGGTTAAAAGTGAGAAGAGTGTTCCTTTTCTCTGTAGAAGGTTTACTTTGAAAGATAATCACGTTCTTTGAAAGCAAAAGTATTTCATGAAATGCTTTTGTGAGAAACGCACATCTGTTACTCTGAAATGAGAAGCATCTGTTTGGGATATGTCAAAGTATGGTTAAAAGTGAGAACAGTGTTCCTTTTCTCTGTAGAAGGTTTACTTTGAAAGATATTCACGTTCTTTGAAAGTGTATGAATTTCATGAATTGCTTTTGTGAGAAACGCACATGTGTCACTCTGAAATGAGAAGCGTCTGTTTGGGATATGGCAAGGTATGGTTAAAAGTGAGAGCAGTGTTCCTTTTCTCTGTAAAAACTTTACAATGAAAGATAATCACGTTCTTTGAAAGCAAAAGAATTTCATGAAATTCTTTTTGTGAGAAATGCACATGTGTTACTCTGAAATGAGAAGCATCTGTTTGCGATACGTCAAAGTATGGTTAAAAGTGAGAACAGTGTTCCTTTTCTCTGTAGAAGCTTTACTTTGAAAGATAATCACGTTCTTTGAAAGCAAAAGAATTTCATGAAATGCTTTTGTGAGAAATGCACATGTGTTACTCTGAAATGAGAAGCGTCTGTTTGGGATACATCAAAGTATGGTTAAAAGTGAGAACAGTGTTCCTAATCTGTGTAAAAGCTTTACTTTGAAAGATAATCTCGTTCTTTGAATGTGTATGAATATCATGAAATGCTTTTGTGAAAAAGGCACATGTGTTACTCTGAAATGAGTAGCGTCTGTTTGGGATATGTCAAAGTATGGTTAAAAGTGAGAACAGTGTTCCTTTTCTCTGTAGAAGCTTTACTTTGAAAAATCATCACGTTCTTTGAAAGTGTATGAATTTCAAGAAATGCTTTTGTGAGAAATGCACATGTCTCACTCTGAAATGAGAACCGTCTGTTTGGGATATGTCAAAGTATGGTTAAATGTGAGAACACTGTTCCTTTTCTCTGTAGAAGCTTTACTTTGAAAGATAATCACGTTCTTTGAAAGCAAAGAATTTCATGAAATGCTTTTGTGAGAAACGCACATGTGTTACTCTGAAATGAGAAGCGTCTGTTTGTGATACGTCAAAGGATGGTTAAAAGTGAGAACAGTGTTCCTTTTCTCTGTAGAAGCTTTACTTTGAAAGATAATCACGTTCTTTGAAAGCAAAAGAATTTCATGAAATGCTTTTGTGAGAAATGCACATGTGTTACACTGAAATGAGAAGCGTCTGTTTGGGATACGTCAAAGTATGGTTAAAAGTGAGAACAGAGTTCCTTTTCTCTGTAAAAGCTTTACTTTGAAAGATAATCACGTTCTTTGAAAGTGTATGAATTTCATGAAATGCTTTTGTGAGAAACGCACATGTGTTACTCTGAAGTGAGAAGCGTCTGTTTAGGATATGTCAAAGTATGGATAAAAGTGAGAAGAGTGTTCCTTTTCTCTGTAGAAGGTTTACGTTGAAAGATAATCACGTTCTTTGAAAGCAAAAGTATTTCATGAAATGCTTTTTAGAGAAACGCACATGTGTTACTCTGAAATGAGAAGCATCTGTTTGGGATATGTCAAAGTATGGTTAAAAGTGAGAACAGTGTTCCTTTTCTCTGTAGAAGGTTTACTTTGAAAGATATTCACGTTCTTTGAAAGTGTATGAATTTCATGAAATGCTTTTGTGAGAAACGCACATGTGTCACTCTGAAATGAGAAGCGTCTGTTTGGGATATGGCAAGGTATGGTTAAAAGTGAGAGCAGTGTTCCTTTTCTCTGTAAAAACTTTACAATGAAAGATAATCACGTTCTTTGAAAGCAAAAGAATTTCATGAAATGCTTTTGTGAGAAATGCACATGTGTTACTCTGAAATGAGAAGCATCTGTGTGTGATACGTCAAAGTATGGTAAAAAGTGAGAACAGTGTTCCTTTTCTCTGTAGAAGCTTTACTTTGAAAGATAATCACGTTCTTTTTAAGCAAAATAATTTCATGAAATGCTTTTATGAGAGACACACATGTGTTACTCTGAAATGAGTAGCGTCGGTTTGGGATTTGTCAAAGTATGGTTAAAAGTGAGAACAGTGTTCCTTTTCTCTGTAGAAGCTTTACTTTGAAAGATAATCACGTTCTTTGAAAGTGTATGAATTTCAAGAAATGCTTTTGTGAGAAATGCACATGTCTCACTCTGAAAAGAGAACCGTCTGTTTGGGATACGTCAAAGTATGGTTAAATGTGAGAACAGTGTTCCTTTTCTCTGTAGAAGGTTTAATTTGAAAGATAATCTCGTTCTTTGAAAGCAAAAGAATTTCATGAAATGCTTTTGTGAGAAATGCACATGTGTTACTCTGAAATTAGAATTGTCTGTTTGGGATACGTCAAAGTATGGTTAAAAGTGAGAAGAGTGTTCCTTTTCTCTGTAAAAGCTTTATTTTGAAAGATAATCTCGTTCTTTGAAAGTGTATGAATATCATGAAATGCTTTTGTGAAAAACGCACGTGTGTTACTCTGAAATGAGTAACGTCTGTTTGGGATATGTCAAAGTATGGTTAAAAGTGAGAACATTGTTCCTTTTATCTGTAGAAGCTTTGATTTGTAAAATAATCACGTTCTTTGAAAGTGTATGAATTTCAAGAAATGCTTTTGTGAGAAATGCACATGTCTCACTCTGAAATGAGAACCTTCTCTTTGGGATATGTCAAAGTATGGTTAAATGTGAGAACAGTGTTCCTTTTCTCTGTAAAAGCTTTATTTGAAAGATAATCACGTTCTTTGAAAGCAAAAGAATTTCATGAAATGCTTTTGTGAGAAATGCACATGTGTTACTCTGAAATGAGAAGCGTCTGTTTGTGATACGTCAAAGGATGGTTAAAAGTGAGAACAGTGTTCCTTTTCTCTGTAGAAGCTTTACTTTGAAAGATAATCACGTTATTTGAAAGCAAAAGAATTTCATGAAATGCTTTTGTGAGAAATGCACATGTGTTACTCTGAAATGAGAAGCATCTGTTTGGGATACGTCAAAGTATGGTTAAAAGTGAGAACAGTGTTCCTTTTCTCTGTAAAAGCTTTACTTGAAAGATAATCACGTTCTTTGAAAGTGTATGAATTTCATGAAATGCTTTTGTGAGAAACGCACATGTGTTACTCTGAAGTGAGAAGCATCTGTTTAGGATATGTCAAAGTATGGTTAAAAGTGAGAAGAGTGTTCCTTTTCTCTGTAGAAGGTTTATTTTGAAAGATAATCACGTTCTTTGAAAGCAAAAGAATTCCATGAAATGCTTTTGTGAGAAACGCACATCTGTTACTTTGAAATGAGAAGCGTCTGTTTGGGATATGTCAAAGTATGGTTAAAAGTGAGAACAGTGTTCCTTTTCTCTGTAGAAGGTTTACTTTGAAAGATATTCACGTTCTTTGAAAGTGTATGAATTTCATGAAATGCTTTTGTGAGAAAAGCACATGTGTCATTCTGAAATGAGAAGCGTCTGTTTGGGATATGGCAAGGTATGGTTTAAAGTGAGAGCAGTGTTCCTTTTCTCTGTAAAAACTTTACTTTGAAAGATAATCACGTTCTTTGAAAGCGAAAGAATTTCATGAAATGCTTTTGTGAGAAAGGCACATGTGTTACTCTGAAATGAGAAGCGTATGTTTAGGATATGTCAAAGTATGTTTAAAAGTGAGAACAGTGTTACTTTTCTCTGTAGAAGCTTTACTTTGAAAGATAATCACGTTCTAGGAAAAAAAAGAATTTCATGAAATGCTTTTGTGAGAAACACACATGTGTTATTCAGAAATGAGTAGGATCTGTTTGGGATATGTCAAAGTATGGTTAAAAGTGAAAAGAGTGTTCCTTTTCTCTGTAGAAGGTTTACTTTGAAAGATAATCACGTTCTTTTAAAGCAAAAGAATTTCATGAAATGCTTTTGTGAGAAACGCACATGTGTTACTCTGAAATGAGAAGTGTCTGTTTGTGATACGTCAAAGTATGGTTAAAAGTGAGAACAGTGTTCCTTTTCTCTATAGAAGCTTTACTTTGAAAGATAATCACGTTCTTTGAAAGTGTATGAATTTCAGGAAATGCTTTTGTGAGAAACGCACATGTGTTACTCTGAAATGAGTAGCGTCTGTTTGGGATATGTCAAAGTATGGTTAAAAGTGAGAGCAGTGTTGCTTTTCTCTGTAGAAGGTTTACTTTAAAAGATAATCACGTTCTTTGAAAATTTATGAATTTCTTGAAATGCTTTTGTGAGAAACGCACATGTGTTACTCTGAAATGAGTAGCGTCTGTTTGGGATAAGTCAAAGTATGGTTAAAAGTGAGAACAGTGTTCCTTTTCTCTGTAGAAGCTTTACTTTGAAAGATAATCACGTTCATTGTAAGCAAAAGAATTTCATGAAATGCTTTTGTGAGAAATGCACATGTGTTACTCTGAAATGAGAAGCGTCTGTTTGTGATTCGTGGAAGTATGGTTAAAAGTGAGAACAGTGTTCCTTTTCTCTGTAGAAGCTTTACTTTGAAAGATAATCACGTTCTTTGAAAGTGTATGAATTTCAAGAAATGCGTTTGTGAGAAATGCACATGTCTCACTCTGAAATGAGAACCGTCTGTTTGAGATATGTCAAAGTATGGTTAAATGTGAGAACAGTGTTCCTTTTCTGTGTAGAAGCTTTACTTTGAAAGATAATCACGTTCTTTGAAAGCAAAAGAATTTCATGAAATACCTTTATGAGAAATGCACATGTGTTACTCTGAAATGAGAAGCGTCTGATTGGGATACGTCAAAGTATGGTTAAAAGTGAGAACAGTGTTCCTTTTCTCTGTGAAAGCTTTACTTTGAAAGATAATCACGTACTTTAAAAGTGTATGAATTTCATGAAATGCTTTTGTGAAAAACGCACATGTGTTACTCTGAAATGAGTAGAGTCTGTTTGGGATATGTCAAAGTATGGTTAAAAGTGAGAACAGTGTTGCTTTTCTCTGTAGGAGCTTTACTTTAAAAGATAATCACGTTCTTTGAAAGTTTATGAATTTCAAGAAATGCTTTTGTGAGAAATGCACATGTCTCACTCTGAAATGAGAACCGTCTGTTTGGGATATGTCAAAGTATGGTTAAATGTGAGAACAGTGTTCCTTTTCTCTGTAGAAGCTTTATTTGAAAGATAATCACGTTCTTTGAAAGTGTATGAATTTCAAGAAATGCTTTTGTGAGAAACGCACATGTCTCACTCTGATATGAGAACCGTCTGTTTGGGATATGTCAAAGTATGGTTAAATGTGAGAAGAGTGTTCCTTTTCTCTGTAGAAGGTTTACTTTGAAAGATAATCACGTTCTTTGAAAGCAAAAGAATTTCATGAAATGCTTTTGTGAGAAACGCACATGTGTTACTCTGAAATGAGAAGTGTCTGTTTGTGATACGTCAAAGGATGGTTAAAAGTGAGAACAGTGTTCCTTTTCTCTATAGAAGCTTTACTTTGAAAGATAATCACGTTCTTTGAAAGTGTATGAATTTCAGGAAATGCTTTTGTGAGAAACGCACATGTGTTACTCTGAAATGAGTAGCGTCTGTTTGGGATATGTCAAAGTATGGTTAAAAGTGAGAGCAGTGTTGCTTTTCTCTGTAGAAGGTTTACTTTAAAAGATAATCACGTTCTTTGAAAATTTATGAATTTCTTGAAATGCTTTTGTGAGAAACGCACATGTGTTACTCTGAAATGAGTAGCGTCTGTTTGGGATATGTCAAAGTATGGTTGAAAGTGAGAACAGTTTTCCTTTTCTCTGTAGAAGCTTTACTTTGAAAGATAATCACGTTCTTTGAAAGTGTATGAATTTCAAGAAATGATTTTGTGAGAAATGCACATGTCTCACTCTGAAATGAGAACCGTCTGTTTGGGATATGTCAAAGTATGGTTAAATGTGAGAACAGTGTTCCTTTTTCTCTGTAGAAGCTTTATTATGAAAGATAATCACGTTCTTTGAAAGTGTATGAATTTCAAGAAATGCTTTTGTGAGAAATGCACATGTCTCACTCTGAAATGAGAACCGTCTGTTTGGGATATGTCAAAGTATGGAAAATGTGAGAACAGTGTTCCTTTTCTGTGTAGAAGCTTTACTTTGAAAGATAATCACGTTCTTTGAAAGCAAATGAATTTCATGAAATGCTTTTGTGAGAAATGCACATGTGTTACTCTGAAATGAGAAGCGTCTGTTTGGGATACCTCAAAGTATGGTTAAAAGTGAGAACAGTGTCCCTTTTCTCTTAGAAGCTTTACTTTCAAAGATAATCACGTTCTTTGAAAGTGTATGAATTTCATGAAATGCTTTTGTGAGAAACGCACATGTGTTACTCTTAAATGAGTAGCGTCTGTTTGGGATAACTCAAAGGATGGTTAGAAGTGAGAACAGTGTTCCTTTTCTCTGTAGAAGCTTTACTTTGAAAGATAATCACGTTCTTTGAAAGCAAAAGAATTTCATGAAATACTTTTGTGAGAAACGCACATGTGTTACTCTGAAATGAGAAGTGTCTGTTTGTGATACCTCAAAGGATGGTTTAAAGTGAGAACAGTGTTCCTTTTCTCTGTAAAAGCTTTACTTTGAAAGATAATCACGTTCTTTGAAAGATTATGAATTTCATGAAATGCTTCTGTGAGAAACACACATGTGTTACTCTGAAATGAGTAGCGTCTGTTTGGGATATGTCAAAGTATGGTTAAAAGTGAGAGCAGTGTTGCTTTTCTCTGTAGAAGGTTTACTTTAAAAGATAATCACGTTCTTTGAAAGTTTATGAATTTCTTGAAATGCTTTTGTGAGAAATGCACATGTCTCACTCTGAAATGAGTAGCGTCTGTTTGGGATATGTCAAAGTATGGTTAAAAGTGAGAACAGTTTTCCTTTTCTCTGTAGAAGCTTTACTTTGAAAGATAATCACGTTCTTTGAAAGTGTATGAATTTCAAGAAATGCTTTTGTGAGAAATGCACATGTCTCACTCTGAAATGAGAACCGTCTGTTTGGGATATGTCAAAGTATGGTTAAATGTGAGAACAGTGTTCCTTTTCTCTATAGAAGCTTTATTGGAAAGATAATCACGTTCTTTGAAAGCAAAAGAATTTCATGAAATGCTTTTGTGAGAAACGCACATGTGTTACTCTGAAATGAGAAGCGTCTGTTTGTGATACGTCAAAGGATGGTTAAAAGTGAGAACAGTGTTCCTTTTCTCTGTAGAAGCTTTACTTTGAAAGATAATCACGTTCTTTGAAAGCAAATGAATTTCATGAAATGCTTTTGTGAGAAACGCACATGTGTTATTCTGAAATGAGTAGCGTCTGTTTGGGATATGTCAAAGTATGGTAAAAAGTGAGAACAGTGTTGCTTTTCTCTGTAGAAGCTTTACTTTAAAAGATAATCACGTTCTTTGAAAGTTTACGAATTTCTTGAAATACTTTTGTGAGAAACGCACATGTGTTACTCTGAAATGAGAAGTGTCTGTTTGTGATACGTCAAAGGATGGTTAAAAGTGAGAACAGTGTTCCTTTTCTCCGTAAAAGCTTTACTTTGAAAGATAATCACGTTCTTTGAAAGTGTATGAATTTCATGAAATGCTTTTGTGAGAAACGCACATGTGTTACTCTGAAATGAGTAGCATCTGTTTGGGATATGTCAAAGTATGGTAAAAAGTGAGAGCAGTGTTGCTTTTCTCTGTAGAAGGTTTACTTTAAAAGATAATCACGTTCTTTGAAAGTTTATGAATTTCTTGAAATGCTTTTGTGAGAAACGCACATGTGTTACTCTGAAATGAGAAGTGTCTGTTTTTGATACGTCAAAGGATGGTTAAAAGTGAGAACAGTGTTCCTTTTCTCTGAAGATGCTTTACTTTGAAAGATAATCACGTTCTTTGAAAGGAAAAGAATTTCATGAAATGCTTTTGTGAGAAATGCACATGTGTTACTCTGAAATGAGAAGCGTCTGTTTGCGATACGTCAAAGTATGGTTAAAAGTGAGAACAGTGTTCCTTTTCTCTGTAAAAGCTTTACTTTGAAAGATAATCACGTTCTTTGAAAGCCAAAAAGAATTTCATGAAATGCTTTTGTGAGAAACGCACATGTGTTACTCTGAAATGAGTAGCGTCTGTTTGGGATATGTCAATTGTATGGTCAAAAGTGAGAGCAGTGTTGCTTTTCTCTGTAGAAGGTTTACTTTAAAAGATAATCACGTTCTTTGAAAGTTTATGAATTTCTTGAAATGCTTTTGTGAGAAACGCACATGTGTTACTCAGAAATGAGAAGTGTCTGTTTTTGATACGTCAAAGGATGGTTAAAAGTGAGAACAGTGTTCCTTTTCTCTGTAGATGCTTTACTTTGAAAGATAATCATCGTTCTTTGAAAGCAAAAGAATTTCATGAAATGCTTTTGTGAGAAATGCACATGTGTTACTCTGAAATGAGAAGCGTCTGTTTGGGATACGTCAAAGTATGGTTAAAAGTGAGAACAGTGTTCCTTTTCTCTGTAAAAGCTTTACTTTGAAAGATAATCACGTTCTTTGAAAGCAAAAGAATTTCATGAAATGCTTTTGTGAGAAACGCACAT
Organism: Microtus agrestis; assembly: GCA_902806775.1. NCBI lineage: Eukaryota > Metazoa > Chordata > Mammalia > Rodentia > Cricetidae > Microtus > Microtus agrestis. The sequence goes on from CADCXT010001775.1 coordinate 95,669, forward strand.
GTGTTACTCTGAAATGAGTAGCGTCTGTTTGGGATATGTCAAAGTATAGTCAAAAGTGAGAACAGTGATGCTTTTCTCTGTAGAAGCTTTACTTTGAATTATAATCACGTTCTTTGAAAGTTTATGGATTTCAAGAAATGCTTTTGTGAGAAATGCACATGTCTCACTCTGAAATGAGAACCGTCTGTTTGGGATATGTCAAAGTATGGTTAAATGTGGGAACAGTGTTCCTTTTCTTTGTAGAAGTTTTACTTTGAAAGATAATCACGTTCTTTGAAAGCCAAAAGAATTTCATGAAATGCTTTTGTGAGAAACGCACATGTGTCACTCTGAAATGAGAAGCGTCTGTTTGGGATATGCCAAGATATGGTTAAAAGTGAGAGCACTGTTCCTTTTCTCTGTAAAACCTTTATTGAAAGATAATCACGTTCTTTGAAAGCAAAAGAATTTCATGAAATGCTTTTATGAGAGACGCACATGTGTTACTCTGAAATGAGAAGCGTCTGTTTGTGATACGTCAAAGTATGGTTAAAAGTGAGAACAGTGTTACTTTTCTCTGTAGAAGGTTTACTTTGAAAGATAATCACGTTCTTTTTAAAGCCAAAAGAATCTCATGAAATGCTTTTGTGAGGAACACACATGTGTTACTCTGAAATGAGTAGCATCTGTTTGGGATATGTCAAAGTATGGTTAAAAGTGAGAACAGTGTTCCTTTTCTCTGTAGAAGCTTTACTTTGAAAGATAATCACGTTCTTGGAAAGCCAAAAAGAATTTCATGAAATGCTTTTGTGAGAAATGCACATGTGTTACACTGAAATGAGAAGCGTCTGTTTGGGATACGTCAAAGTATGGTTAAAAGTGAGAACAGTGTTACTTTTCTCTGTAGAAGGTTTACTTTGAAAGATAATCACGTTCTTTTAAGCAAAGAATCTCATGAAATGCTTTTGTGAGGAACACACATGTGTTACTCTGAAATGAGTAGCATCTGTTTGGGATATGTCAAAGTATGGTTAAAAGTGAGAACAGTGTTCCTTTTCTCTGTAGAAGCTTTAATTTGAAAGATAATCACGTTCTTTGAAAGTGTATGAATTTCAAGAAATGCTTTTGTGAGAAATGCACATGTCTCACTCTGAAATGAGAACCGTCTGTTTGGGATATGTCAAAGTATGGTTAAATGTGAGAACAGTGTTCCTTTTCTCTATAGAAGCTTTACTTTGTAAGATAATCATGTTCTCTGAAAGCAGAAGAATTTCAAGAAATGCTTCTGTGAGAAACGCACATGTGTTACTCTGAAATGAGAAGCGTCTGTTTGTGATACGTCAAGGGATGTTTAAAAGTGAGAACAGTGTTCCTTTTCTCTGTAGACGCTTTACTTTGAAAGATAATCACGTTCTTTGAAAGCAAAAAGAATTTCATGAAATGCTTTTTTGAAGAAACGCACATGTGTTACTATGAAATGAGAAGCGTCTGTTTGGGATACGTCAAAGGATGGTTAAAAGTGAGAACAGTGTTCCTTTTCTCTGTAGAATCTTTACTTTGAAAGATAATCACGTTCTTTGAAAGCAAAAAGAATTTCATGAAATGCTTTTGTGAGAAATGCACATGTGTTACTCTGAAATGATAAGCGTCTGTTTGGGATACGTCAAAGTATGGTTAAAAGTGAGAACAGTGTTCCTTTTCGCTGTAAAGCTTTACTTTGAAAGATAATCACGTTCTTTGAAAGTGTATGAATTTCATGAAATGCTTTTGTGAGAAACGCACATGTGTTACTCTGAAATGAGAAGCGTCTGTTTAGGATATGTCAAAGTATGGTTAAAAGTGACAACAGTGTTCCTTTTCTCTGTAGAAGGTGTACTTTGAAAGATAATCACGTTCTTTGAAAAACAAAAGAATTTCATGAAATGCTTTTGTGAGAAACGCACATGTGTCAATCTGAAATGAGAAGGGTCTGTTTGGGATATGCCAAGGTATGGTTAACAGTGAAAGCAGTGTTCCTTTTCTCTGTAAAACCTTAATTGAATGATAATCACGTTCTTTGAAAGCAAAAGAATTTCATGAAATGCTTTTGTGAGAAACGCACATGTGTTACTCTGAAATGAGAGGGCGTCGGTTGGTGATACTTCAAATGATGGTTAAATATGAGAACAGTGTTCCTTTTCTCTGTAGAAGCTTTACTTTGAAAGATAAACACGTTATTTGTAAGCCAAAGAATTTCATGAAATGCTTTTGTGAGAAACGCACATGTGTTACTCCGAAATGAGAAGCGTCTGTTTGTGATACATCAAAGTATGGTTAAAAGTGAGAACAGTGTTCCTTTTCTCTGTAGAATCTTTACTTTGAAAGATAATCACTGTTCTTTGAAAGCAAAGAATTTCATGAAATGCTTTTGTGAGAAATGCACATGTGTTACTCTGAAATGATAAGCGTCTGTTTGGGATACGTCAAAGTATGGTTAAAAGTGAGAACAGTGTTCCTTTTCTCTGTAAAAGCTTTACTTTGAACGATAATCACGTTCTTTGAAAGTGTATGAATTTCATGAAATGCTTTTGTGAGAAACGCACATGTGTTACTCTGAAATGAGAAGCGTCTGTTTAGGATATGTCAAAGTATGGTGGAAAAGTGAGAACAGTGTTCCTTTTCTCTGTAGAAGGTTTACTTTGAAAGATAATCACGTTCTTTGAAAACAAAGAATTTCATGAAATGCTTTTGTGAGAAACGACATGTGTTACTCTGGAAATGAGAGGCGTCGGTTGGTGATACGTCAAATGATGGTTAAATATGAGAACAGTGTTCCTTTTCTCTGTAGAAGCTTTACTTTGAAAGATAATCACGTTCTTTGTAAGCTAAAGAATTTCATGAAATGCTTTTGTGAGGAACGCACATGTGTTACTCTGAAATGAGAACCGTCTGTTTGTGATACGTCAAAGTATGGTTAAAAGTGAGAACAGTGTTCCTTTTCTCTGTAGAAGGTTTACTTTGAACGATAATCACGTTCTTTGAAAGTGTATGAATTTCATGAAATGCTTTTGTGAGAAACGCACATGTGTTACTCTGAAATGAGAAGCGTCTGTTTAGGATATGTCAAAGTATGGTGGAAAAGTGAGAACAGTGTTCCTTTTCTCTGTAGAAGGTTTACTTTGAAAGATAATCACGTTTTTTGAAAACCAAAGAATTTCATGAAATGCTTTTGTGAGAAACGCACATGTGTTACTCTGAAATGAGAGGCGTCGGGTGGTGATACGTCAAATGATGGTTAAATATGAGAACAGTGTTCCTTTTCTCTGTAGAAGCTTTACTTTGAAAGATAATCACGTTCTTTGTAAGCTAAAGAATTTCATGAAATGCTTTTGTGAGGAACGCACATGTGTTACTCTGAAATGAGAACCGTCTGTTTGTGATACGTCAAGTATGGTTAAAAGTGAGAACAGTGTTCCTTTTCTCTGTAGAAGCTTTACTTTGAAAGATAATCACGTTCTTTGTAAGTCAAAGAATTTCATGAAATGCTTTTGTGAGAAATGCACATGTGTTACTCTGAAAAGAGAAGCATCTGTTTGGGATACGTCAAAGTATGGTTAAAAGTGAGAACAGTGTTCCTTTTCTCTGTAGAAGGTTTACTTTGAAAGATAATCACGTTCTTTGAAAGTGTATGAATTTCAAGAAATGCTTTTGTGAGAAACGCACATGTGTTTCTCTGAAATGAGAAACGTCTGTTTGTGATACCTCAAAGTATGGTTAAAAGTGAGAACAGTGTTACTTTTCTCTGTAGAAGGTTTATTTGAAAGATAATCACGTTCTTTTTTTAAGCCAAAGAATCTCATGAAATGCTTTTGTGAGGAACACACATGTGTTACTCTGAAATGAGTAGCATCTGTTTGGGATATGTCAAAGTATGTTTAAAAGTGAGAACAGTGTTCCTTTTCTCTGTAGAAGCTTTACTTTGAAAGATAATCACGTCCTTTTGAATGTGGGTGAATTTCAAGAAATGCTTTTGTGAGAAAGTACATGTCTCACTCTGAAATGAGAACCGTCTGTTTGGGATACGTCAAAGTATGGTTAAAAGTGAGAACAGTGTTACTTTTCTCTGTAGAAGGTTTACTTTGAAAGATAATCACGTTCTTTTTAAACAAAGAATCTCATGAAATGCTTTTGCTGACAGACATGCATGTGTTACTCTAGGAATGAGTAGCATCTGTTTAGGATATGTCAAGTATGGTTAAATGTGAGAACAGTGTTCCTTTTCTCTATAGAAACAACACTTTGTAAAGATAATCATGTTCTCTGAAAGCAGAAGAATTTCCAGAAATGCTTCTGTAGAGAAATGCACATGTGTTACTCTGAAATGAGAAGCGTCTGTTTGTGATACATCAAGGGATGTTTAAAAGTAAGAACAGTGTTCCTTTTTTCTCTGTAGTATTTCCTTTGAAAGATAATCACGTTCTTTGAAAGCAAGAATTCATGAAATGCTTTTGTGAAAGCGAACATGTGTTACTATGAAATGAGAAGGGTCTGTTTGTAATCGGTCGGAGAATGGTTAAAAGTGAG
>CADCXT010001778.1:0-16113 GCA_902806775.1 Microtus agrestis
GTGAAGCAATCCATCTCTCCTGGGAACAGAGGGGTGCCCGATGACTCCTAGGTCGAGTGGGGACCACGCCTTTTTCTTTCCCCCTTACCCGTCCTAGGGTTCCCAGGGCCCTGCCTTAGGTTGGGGGATTATCCTGCCATAAGTCGCCCGTCCTTGGAGCTCCTCAAATAAAAAGCATCTAGCAGGATTAAAGTAAGCAGATCACAGGGCACCCTGTCTTAGGCCATGTGGAGAGCGCCCTCATACCTGAACCATGCCATGTTGAGCCAGTTTCTACAACCTCTGTATGGTGTGCTCTTCAGGCGAGGATCCACACTAACTCCCGTCATTGGGCCCCTGCATCTATCATTAATGAAAAGACTGTGAGGAGCTCCTCAAACAAAAGATATAATGATATAATTTTGGCACCAATAACTCCATCTCCAGATAAGAAGAAAGGGCTTTTTCCCAACCCAGTATTCACCTTTTAGTCTGGCCTATGGTATGACCTCCTTTCTAAGTGCCTACTCCACATAAAGTTATGTGTGCTGCCTGCCAAAAAATTAGGGCAGTGTAAAAGGGATCAAAATCCAAAATTTTTAACATATGCATTAAAACCAAACACTTTACAACATGTGTCAAACTTTTCCCATTATCTATAAGCAGTTACAAATATCATTAGCTCAAATTCAGTAGGAGTACAATGACATACATTGTTGTTATCAAATACCACCAGTTCCAGCCTCTGGGCAACAGTAACAGGAACCCCCAATTTTCCCCCTTCTTAAGTGAAGAGAGGTTAATATTTTAATTAAAATCAGTTCTGTGACCCAAAGTTTAAAGCAGTCTGATGTTTAGTCTGCAACTCAGCTCCAAAGCAGACCAGAGTTCAAGCTGCAGAAGCAGTTTAGCATTTGTGCTCCAGGACAGGTGGGGTAGCCAGGGTGAGGCGAGCTGGATTCAGGTACATGAAGCACATCCTGGCCCTTATGTCAGCCGGGTCTCCCTGGACTCTGGGGGCTGGATGACACCATGCAGAGTGGTGTAGCTGGTTTTGTCAGCAGGCACTCCTTTCCTTGGGGGTAGGGAAGACCGGACCAAGGATCTCTCCTCCATCACCTCTGGAAGTCTGGAACTCCTCTGTGTCCGCAGCCTCGACATCACGTTCAGATTTCATTTTCTTTCTGCGAAAAAAGCACAAACACATCCTCGACCCCAAATATATATAGGTCGGGTTTTTTCATAATGTATTGCGAGGGCTTTTTCACCTTGTCTTAGCAAAGGTCAGCTTGGTGTCAACAAGCCAGATCCGTTTGCATCAGGATCTGCTGGCAACTTTTATGAGTTGCTTTGAAGGAGCCTTGTTATGCTCCATAATTTTTATTATTATTAGCCATATATGCAGTTCCTCCATTGGAAGAGCCATTTGTAAAATTTAGCATAAAATCCTCTAAGGGATTTTTTGCTATAACTTTAGCAAAATACAGGTGCATAAATTGTAGCAATGATCTGGGAAAAGACCATTGTTTTTGGCCTTTGAATTTAGCAAAGGCAAATATCCAGGAATCAATCTTAAAATTATCAATGAGTCTACTGTTTAGTATAAGAAATTTTGATCATAGTCAAAATTTTGTTAAACCATTTTCCAGATTCTATCCTGTCCTTTTATATCAGACAGGCTACTGGTTTAAATTAAGAGCTTAATATCTTAACTAGCAAAACTGATAAGATTTAGCCATAAGCCTCATTTTTTATAAAACTGTTGTAGAATAAGTTTTACATTTAATATACACACTTGCCATAGCTGAATTATAATTAATATACTGTATTTGTTGATTATTGTATACTTTATCTGTTGATTTATACTTTACCTGCTTGAGTACCTGTTAGGCAGCTGTTTTAAGCTCTCTATTGGAAACTGTTTTTTGTAAGAATTTTACCTAGCAGCTCAAGGTCTCCCATAAGAATATTATCACTAGAGCTTTAACCATTGGACATCCAACCAAAAGTTTGTAAGCTATCCTTTTTTTTTTTTTTTTTATATTGGAAAAAAGAAATTTCTGCCTCCTCCCCGCCTCCCATTTCCCTCCCCCTCCTCCCACTCCTCCCCGCCTCCCCCCTCCTCCCCCTCCTTATCCAGACCGAAGTGCAGTCAGGGTTCCCTGCCCTGTGGGAAGTACAAAGTCCTCCCCCCTCAATCCTGGTCTAGGAAGGTGAACATCCAAACTGGCTAGGCTCCCACAAAGCCAGAACATGAAGTAGGATCAAAACCCTGTGCCATTGTCCTTGGCTTCTCAGCAGCCCTCATTGGGTTCACCTTCTTATTTAGCTTCTTTAGTATCACAGAATATAGACTCAGTGACCATAATTTGTGACTAGAAACCAATTATGAGTGAGTACATCCCATGTTCCTCTTTTTGGGTCTGGGATACCTCACTCAGGATAGTGTTTTCTATTTCCATCCATTTGCATGCAAAATTCGAGAAGTCATTGTTTTTTACTGCTGAGTAGTACTCTAATATGTAAATATTCCACACTTTCTTCATCCATTCTTCCACTGAGGGACATCTAGGTTGTTTCCAGGTTCTGGCTATAACAAACAATGTTGCTATGAACATAGTTGAACAAATGCTTTTGTCATGTGATAGGGTATCTCTTGGGTTTATTTCCAAGAGTGGTATTGCTGGGTCCAGAGGTAGGTTGATCCCGACTTTCCTGAGAAACCGCCACACTGATTTCCAAAGTGGTTGCACAAGTTTGCATTCCCACCAACAATGGATGAGGGTACCCCTTCCTGCACAACCTCTCCAGCAAAGACTATCATTGGTGTTTTTGATTTTAGCCATTCTGACAGGCGTAAGATGATATCTCAATGTTGTTTTGATTTGCATTTCCCTGATCGCTAAGGAGGTTGAGCATGACCTTAAGTGTCTTTTGGCCATTTGGGATTCTTCTGTTGAGAATTCTCTGTTCAGCTCAGTGCCCCAATTTTTAATTGGGTTATTTAGCGTTTTAAAGTTTAGTTTCTTGAGTTCTTTATATATTTTGGAGATCAGGCCTTTGTCTGTTGCTGGGTTGGTGAAGATCTTCTCCCATTCAGTAGGTTGCCTTTTTGTCTTAGTGACAGTGTCCTTTGCTTTACAGAAGCTTCTCAGTTTCAGGAGGTCCCATTTATTCAATGTTTCCCTTAATGTCTGTGCTTCTGGGGTTAAACATAGGAAGCGATCTCCTGTGCCCAACTGTTGTAGGGTACTTCCCACTTTCTCTTCTATCAGGTTCAGTGTGTTAAGATTGATATTGAGGTCTTTGATCCATTTGGACTTGAGTTTTGTGCATGGTGATAGATATGGGTCTATTTTCATTCTTCTACAGGTTGAAATCCAATTGTGCCAGCACCATTTGTTGAAGATGCTTTCTTTCTTCCAATGTATGTTTTTAGCTCCTTTATCAAAAATGAGGTGTTTATAGGTTTGTGGGTTAAAATCTGGGTCTTCTGTACGATTCCATTGATCGAGTTCTCTGTTTTTATGCCAGTACCACACTGTTTTCATTACTGTAGCTCTGTAATAGAGTTTGAAGTCAGGGATGGTAATGCCTCCAGAAGTTCCTTTATTGTATAAGATTGTTTTGGCTATCCTGGGTTTTTTGTTTTTCCATATAAAGTTGATTATTGTCCTCTCAAGATCTGTGAAGAATTTTGATGGGATTTTGATGGGAATTGCATTGAATCTATAAATTGCTTTTGGTAGAATTGCCATTTTTACTATGTTGATCCTCCCAATCCAAGAGCAAGGGAGGTCCTTCCATTTTCTGGTATCCTCTTCAATTTCTTTCTTCAATGCCTTAAATTTCTTGTCAAATAAATCTTTCACTTCCTTGGTTAGAATTACCCCAAGATATTTTATGCTGTTTGTGGCTATCGTGAAAGGTGATGCGTCTCTGATTTCCCTCTCTGTTTCCATATCCTTTGTGTAAAGGAGGGCAACTGATTTTTTGGAGTTGATCTTGCATCCGGCCACATTACTAAACGTGTTTATCAGCTGTAGGAGTTCTTTGGTGGAGTTTTTGGGGTCGCTTATGTACACTATCATATCATCTGCAAATAACGAAAGTTTAACTTCTTCCTTGCCAATTCGAATCCCCTTGATCCCCTTGTGTTGTCTTATTGCTATCGCTAACACTTCAAGCACTATATTGAAGAGGTATGGAGAGAGTGGACAGCCTTGTCTTGTTCCAGATTTCAGTGGGATGGCTTTGAGTTTCTCTCCATTTAATTTGATGTTAGCTGTCGGCTTGGTGTAAATAGCTTTTATTATATTTAGGTACGTCCCTTGTATCCCTAATCTCTCCAAGACTTTTATCATAAAGGGATTTTGAATTTTGTCAAATGCTTTTTCAGCATCTAATGAAATGATCATATGGTTTTTTCTTTTAGTTTATTTATTTGATGGATTACATTGATAGATTTTCGTATGTTGAACCAGCCCTGCATCTCTGGGATGAAGCCTACTTGGTCATAATGTATAATTTTTCTAATGTGTTCTTGGATTCGATTTGCCAGTATTTTGTTGAGGATTTTTGCGTCGATGTTCATGAGCAAGATTGGCCTGTAATTCTCTTTCTTGGTTGAGTCTTTGTGTGGTTTTGGTATCAGAGTAACTGTAGCTTCATAAAAGGAATTTGGCAACGACTCTTCTGTTTCTATATTGTGAAATACATTAAGGAGTATATGTATTAGGTCTTCTTGGAAGTTCTGGTAGAATTCCGCATTGAAACCATCTGGACCTGGGCTTTTTTTTGGTAGGGAGGTTTTTGATAACAGTTTCTAATTCTTCGCGACTAACAGGTCTATTTAGATCGTTCACCTGGTCTTGGTTTAGCTTTGGTATATGGTATTTATCTAAAAAAGTATCCATTTCTTCCACATTTTCCAGTTTTGTGGCATACAGGCTTTTGTAGTAAGATCTCATTATTCTCTGAATTTCCTCTGTGTCTGTTGTTATGTCACCCTTTTCATTTCTGATCTTATTAATTTGCATATTCTCTCTCTGCCGTTTGATTAGTTTGGATAGGGGTTTATCAATCTTGTTGATTTTCTCCAGGAACCAGCTTTTTGTTTCATTGATTCTTTGTATAGTTTCCTGTGTTTCTATTTTATTGATTTCTGCCCTCAGTTTGATTATTTCCAGTCTTCTACTCCTCTTAGGAGAGTCTGCTTCTTTTTTTTCTAGAGTTTTCAGGTGGGCTGTTAAGTCTTCAATGTGTGCTTTCTCTGTTTTCTTTAAGTGGGCACTTAGTGCTATGAACTTTCCTCTCAGGACTGCTTTCATAGTGTCCCATAAGTTTGAGTAGGTTGTTTCTTTATTTTCATTGAATTCAAGGAAGACTTTAATTTCTTTCTTTATTTCTTCCTTGATCCATGTGTGGTTCAGTAGTTGACTGTTCAGTTTCCATGAGTTTTAGGCTTTCTGGGTGTAGCTTTGTTGTTGAATTCTAACTTTAATCCATGGTGATCTGATAAGACGCAGGTTATGCATATTTTTTTTGTACCTGTGGAAGTTTGCTTTGTTACCGAGTATGTGGTCAATTTTCGAGAAGGTTCCATGAGCTGCAGAGAAGAAGGTATATTCTTTTCTTTTTGGGTGGAATGTTCTATAGATGTCTGTTAAGTCCATTTGATTCATTACCTCCATTAATTCTCTTATTTCTCTGTTAGGTTTCAGTCTGATTGACCTGTCCATTGGTGAGAGAGGAGTGTTGAAGTCTCCTACTATTAGTGTGTGCGGTTTGATGGCAGCCTTGAGTTTTAGTAATGTTTCTTTTACGTACGTGGGTGCTTTTACATTAGGGGCATAGATATTCAGGATTGAGACTTCCTCCTGATGCATTGCTCCTTTTTATGAGTATAAAATGTCCCTCTCCATCTCTTCTGATTGATTTAAGTTTGAAATCAACTTTGTTAGAAATTAGTATGGCCACCCCTGCTTGTTTCTTAGGTCCATTCGCTTGATAAGCCTTTTCCCAGCCCTTCACTCTGAGTAGTTGCCTGTCTTTGTGTTTGAGGTGTGTTTCTTGTAGACACCAGAGTGTTGGATCCTGTTTTCGTATCTAATCTCTTAGCCTGTGCCTTTTTATAGATGAGTTGAGTCCATTGACATTAAGTGATATTAATGTCCAGTGGTTGTTCATTCCGGTCATTTTTCTAGTAGTAGAGTTTGTGTGTTTTCCTTCTTTGAGATGTGTTGGTGAAGGGACTCTAGATATCTGAGTTATTGTGGGCCTTGGTGGACTCCTTGGTTTGTGATTTTCCTTCTATTACTTTCTGTAAGGCTGGATTTGTGGCTACATACTGTTTAAATTTGTTTTTATCTTGAAAAATTTTGTTTTCTCCATTTATAGTGAACGAAAGTTTGGCTGGGTATAGTAGTCTGGGCTTGCATCCATGGTCTCTTAGTTTCTGCAGTACATCTATCCAGGACCTTCTGGCTTTCATGGTTTCCAAAGAGAAGTCAGGTGTAAGTCTGATGGGTTTGCCTTTATAAGTAACTTGGCCTTTTTCCTTTGCAGCTCTTAATATTCTTTCTTTATTCTGTGTGCTTTGTGTTTTGATTATTATATGGCGAGGGATGTTCTTTTTTGATCCAGCCTATTTGGTGTTCTGTATGCTTCTTGGATCTTCATAGGTATATCTTTCTTTAGGTTGGGAAAGTTTTCTTCTATAATTTTATTAAATATATTTTCTGGACCGTTGAGCTTCACTTCTTCTCCTTCTTCAATTCCAATTATTCTTAGGTTTGGTCTTTTTATTGTGTCCCAGATTTCCTGAATGTTTTGTGATGAGAGCTTGTTGGATTTGCTGTTTTCTTTGATCAGTGCATTTATTTTTTCTATGGTATCTTCAGCTTCTGAGATTCTTTCTTCAATCTCTTGTATTCTGTTGGTTATACTCGTTTCTGTAGTTTCTATTCGTTTACCTAGATTCTCTATGTCCAGACGGCCCTCTGTTTGTGTTTTCTTCCTTGTCTCCATTTCAGTTTTCAGGTCTTGAACTGTTTCCATTATCTGTTTGATTGTTTTTCCTTGGATTCCAAGGGTATCATTCACTGATTTATTCAATTCTTAAAACTTTCTGTTATACTTCTCATCTATTTCTATGAGGGTATCATTCACTGATTTATTAAATTCTTCAAACTTTCTGTTATACTTCTCATCCATTTCCATGAGGGCGTTTTTTACATGCTGTTTAAGGATGTCAATCACTTTCAAAGATTCCATTTTTTCTCCTTCTTCTTGATTAAGGTGTTCATGTCCTCCTGATGTGGGGTCCCTGGGTTCAGGTGGTTTCATGTTGTTTTTCAGATTGTTGGGTGAATTCCTGCATTGGCGCCTGCCCATCTCTTCCTCCGAATGCTCCCCTAAGGATCTTCTTTTACAGGATCAGGTCTCCTTGCCCACTGATGTTACTTCCCAGTGATGGGACTCTCCCGTGATGGCTCTCTAGGTGCCCCAGTGATGGATCTCCTGGAGCCAAGATCAGCTCTCCTTGCTGGTTGGGAAGCTTGTAAACAAGGTGCCGACCCTGCTTGGTGCAGGCAGGCTACCGAGGACAAAGGAATTCGCGCCCGCCCATCTGCCCTCCGGAAACTGCCCCAGCGCCCAGACAGGCTGAGCTGGGTGATGTTATTTGCCCAGAGATGGCAGGGAGAGAGAAGTGAGAGAGGGTTCTGGGTACACGCTGGGTGAGGTATGAAGAGAGAGGCGGTATGCAGGTGTACAGGCCCTGCAGGAAATAGTTCCTTGACTCGGGCTGCAGCCGCGGGTCAGAAACTCACTCACCCCGAGAAGGTTCTTCTGGTCCCGAGATCAGCACTCCTTGCTGGTTGGGTAGCTTGTAAACAAAGCGCCTACCTGCGAGGTGCAGGCAGGCTACTGAGGACAAAGGAATTCGCACCCACCCGGCTGCCCTCCAGATACTGCCCCAGCGCCCAGACAGGCTGAGCTGGGTGATGATATTTGCCCAGAGATGGCAGGGAGAGAGAAGTGAGGGAGGGTTCTGGGTACACCCTGGGTTAGGTATGAAGAGAGAGGCGGTATGCAGGAGTATAGGGCCTGCAGGAAATAGTTCCTTGACCCGGGCTTTGGCTGCAGGTCAGAGACTCACTCACCCCAAGAAGGTTCTTCTGGTCCCGAGATCAGCACTCCTTGCTGGTTGGGTAGCTTGTAAACAAAGCGCCTACCTGCGAGGTGCAGGCAGGCTACTGAGGACAAAGGAATTCCAAAATTTGTATTTTTTAACATTTGTTTCTCTCAGAGCAAGAGATTCCAAACTTTTAAGCAGTTCCTAATTTTGATATTTATATTTTAATTTATATTTTTCAAATAGCTTTGATAAACTCCCATTTAAAATATATTCTTAGTATTCATTTAGAAGACAGCCAGTATTGTGTGCCTGGTGCTACAACAAGGGATGCTGCACTGTCTTCAGCCAGAGACCATTCACAAAGAAGGCAGAACATTACAGAGTATACAAGGGCCTGTGATCTGCTGAAGCAGGAGCTACTAAGAAAATGAGAGAATAGAGTGACAAGAAGAGAAGGAAAGTCGTGGATTTAGAAATACACAGAATGGTGGATCCCTTCGGTAGAGACTTGAATGCATAGTGGTGAGCGAAGGGCACATGGTACAGTGTGTCCTGTAGAAGAAACAGCAGGCGCCAGTGCCCTGGGTGCAGGACACTGCCTGGTGCTTCTTCTCATCTGCGGTACAGAGGAAAGACAAAGGTTTCTGCACTATGGGGGTGAGTGGGACAGATGTGGAAGAAGGTGTGTTTATTATTTTCAAACACAGTGGAAAGCTGCTTGTGTGGCGTTCATGGGGATGCCCTGGCAGGACAGCCTCTGGCTACTGTGTGGGAGAGCCAAGAAGAACCAGAAAGACGCACTTTTTTTTTTATAAAAAAAATTCTTTTCTTTTTTTTTTTTGAGGAAACAAATTATTTTATTTTTCATTTTACACACCAATCCCAGTTCCCACTCCCTCCTCTCCTTCTATTCCCTCCCCACCCCCATCCAATCCTCAGAGAGGGTAAGGCACATTGCTTTGGGGAAGGTCCAAAGCCCTCTCCACTATATCCAGGCTGATCAAGGTATCCATCCATAGACAATAGGTTCCCAAAAAGCTAGTACAAGCAGTAGGGACATATCCTGGTGCCACTGCCAGTGGCCCACAGTCTGCCCCAGCCATACAACTGTCACCCACATTCAGAGGGACTAGTTTGGACCTATGCTGGTTCTGCCCTGTCTAGTTGAAGTTGGTGAGCTCCCATTAGCTCAGGTAAACTGTTTCAGTGGGTGAACCCATCATGGTCTTGACCTCTTTGTTCATATTCTCACTCCTCCCACTGGAAGACCTACTCTTGCTCATGTAGTAGGCAGATTGGATGGTGGATTGCGAAGCTGAAAGAGCATTCTCAGCTTACCCAGAAAAGAGAATGAGGGAGGAGCATGGGGATGGGGAAAACAAAAGAAAACAAAACAATAACAAACAAACGAAAACCAATGGGAAGTGTGCATGCTTTTCCTGCAGCAGTCAGCATTGCTCCACAGTAACCATTGGTTTCTCATCTCATTTCACCCCTGCGGCAACTACACAGAGCCGGGTAGGATGACTTTGCTCATCTCATAGGTGAGGAGATGGGGCTGAGATGAGATGCTGGGTTTCAACACGACCTGAACCGCAGGTTGCTCTTGACAACGGCACTCTTATCACATTCTGTTGCCTGTGCTCCTCTTCATCATGTTGTGCTTCTAGTCTGCATCACAGGCGCAGGAAGAGTGGGCAAATGGCGGCCAAACCAAATAGATGAGGAGGGTGACTGCCTGGTGGGGACTCGGTGTCATAGAGATGGTGACATAGATGCTTGCCGGGTAGAAAGTCTAAAGTATACTGTGTTCTCATTTCACTTATTCAAAAACCATATCCTGTACTGCAGGCTGTTCACACTCTGTCTTTGTCCTTCTAGCTGCCGGCTCAAACAAGCTTTCCTTCTTCGAGCCTTGGGTGGACCATTCATCTAGACCTTGTTTTCCCTGCCTTAATATACCATGTTATAGTAAACTTTGCTGTGCTGCATTTGGGATTAGTTCATGAAATGGCTACTAGACTAATGGTTAATTCATACTAGCTAGCATGTATTCAGTATTTCCGATGAGCCGGGCTCTGTACTATGAGCTTGTCTTCTATGATTTCATTATGGGTCTAATAGTCTTAGGAGATAGATGTTTCCAGCAGCTTTCTGTAGATAGTGAAGCCGAGATATAGGATGAGCAGATGATTTGTAAATCTGGTAAATTTCAGAGACTGGTCAGAACTGAGAAAATGGCCTTTCCCACACTTCTGTGCAATAACCTGCCCTGCCCTGTGATTGCCGAATAAATCTGTGCACCTGTCCCAGTGAGGGGTAATGTGGTTGTGTGCATATTTCTGAGTGGCCTATTTATTTTCTTCCCTGTCTCTTGCTCTAGATTTTTGCCCACCCATTTATAGCAGCCTGCCATGGCCCATGTGAATAACTCCAGATTGGATGCATTTCCTACAGCACCAACTGCAGTGCATTCCGTTTGAACCATGCTCACACATGCTGATCCTCTCTGCACTCCAGTTAGCGTTTTGTACCAAATCCTGGCCCTTCAGACAAACTGGCAGTTCTTCTCGAACATGTGCATAAAGTCAGAAAGTCTTTTCTGGGACTAGAGAGCTAATTCAGTTATTAAAGCTCTTGTATGCCAGCATGTGGACCTTAGTTCAAACTCCAGCACCCATTGGAAAGAGCTGGCTTTGGTGACACAAGTTTGTCATCCCAAAGCTGGGGTGGGAGAGAAAGGTGAAGCCCCAGGTCCCAATAAGAGATGCTGTCTCAAAAGGAAAATCAGCTGAGGTCAGCAAGATAGCTCAGCATTTAAGCCTGATGATAAGAGTTCAGTCCCTGGAACCTACACGATGGAAGAAGAAAACTGACTTCTACAGGATATCTTCTATCCTCCACAGGCATGCTATGGCACATGTGTGCTCATATATACACATATGAACCCAACAAATACATGTAAATAAAATAGACAATAAAATTTATATAACAGCTCTGTGGTGGTAGCACATACATCTAAAACCAGCACTTGGAAGGCAGAGGCAGGCAGATCTCTATGAGTTTGAGGCCAGCCTTGTCTACAGAGTGAGTTCAAGGACAGCTAGGGCTACATAAAGAAACCCTGTCTTGAAAAGCCAAATACCCATGTGTGCACACGCATGCACATGTGTACACACACACAAAAATGGATGGTACTAAAGGAACAACACTCAAGGTTGATCTCTAACTTCTATGTGCTCTCATACCTGAAGGCGTAAGTCACGAACAATGCTACACCAGTTTGGAGTTATAATTAATAGGGTGTTATTTATTTAAAAAGGCAAAACTTACAGACCACCGTCCCGGACAACAGCCATCTGCGCAACAAGGAAGGGAGTCTAGTCTCCAGCAGAGCAGGAAGTGAAGAGAGAGAGAAAGGAAATAGCCGCTTCTTTTAAAGGGAGAGAAACCACGCCCCAATGGGCTGGTATCTCAGCAGCTATTGGTTGGAGGGGCGGAAGGACCTCCCGCAACACCTCCCCCTTTTGTTTAAGTAAGAAAGTTCTAAACCTACTACAAAATTATATACAATAAGTACAAATATCCTATTCTAACTAGCTTAGGTCTTGTATAATAAATAACTTGGCCAAGTCATGAGAGAAAAGTAACTACATTTATATAGTCTTCAACCCCATCGAAGATCTGAGAAGGGAAATAATGTTACCTGAGTAATTAGGAAGTTCAGTAAAACAACTTCCAAAACATGCAACAAATCACAGAGACAACTAGCTACCTGGGCAATCACCCAAAGTCATGTTTGCAGCGTCGAAGCAACCAACTTTGGCTAAGGCCTAACATAACTTACATACCATTTTTAAAGGCAAGCAACTTTTCAAAACTATCTTACCCTGTCTTGGCAGGATATGACAGTCCTGTTTTATCCATTGATGCACGCTCTGTATCTCTGTCAGTGGTTGAGGTATGGGCATTTCTTTGCCCCAAGGCCAGTTCTGCCAAAAAGAAAGGCTCCAGGTGGAGTGTCTTTGGTGCTCAACATTCTCTCGGGAATAGAGCGGTGTTGCCAGGAGCAATTGTGTCTCACTACCACAAAACTCTGAGTTAGATTAAAGGCCATTTTCTACAGCTCTTTGAAGAGGTTGAAGACCGTCTGTCTATACTGAGTTTAATCTCTATATATCTAAAGAACCTGATTAGTCTAATTATAAATGACAAACTTAGATGACTATAATCTATATAATTCTCAATATCTATCTAACTTAAAGACTAAGGCAATAAACGACTGTGAAACAAATGAGTACAATGACCTCCAAATATAAACAATGTACAAATATACATTGCAATATGGTAAATATATATCAATATACAAACAATATATGAGTATCTTAATCAGAGGTAGAAATGTACACTGCCATATGGTAAATATATACAATATATATATCAATACAATATATGTCAATACATAAAAAATGTTTTAAACAGAGGTAGAAACATACATGCATACAATAGTCAATATAATTTAACTTTGTATCAATATACAAAAATCGATATCAATATATTTGTCTAAAAACAGTAACTCACAATTATAAATCTATTATCCCATCAATCCCTCTTTTTTTTTTTTTTTCCAAAATGATCCCTGAGCTTATAAAATTCCTCCCCCAACCTCCCAACCCCTAAATGATGTCCCTAAACCCAGGGGCAAACTTTACTGGGAGAGGGGACGTCGTCCTCTAGAATTACTTCCAGCTGTCATGGGGGCGACGTTCTTTCTGGGGGATCCTGTGAAAGTAAAATGATGGTTAAATTTCAAGATCAATGTCTTTTAAAATTGCAAATAGTCTCTGAGTATTTTGTGGAGGTCTGGCCAGAATGTTGTACAAGATGTGCACCATTTCAGCTAACCAAGTTGGGATCGTCTTGTGCAGTTGGTACCCAAAACAGGTCTTGTAGTAGCGCTATCAGTATCATGACGTCATATCAACCAGGTAGAGTTGTTGTTGTGGGGCCCCATCTTCTTCCTGGAAACTTCAAATGTCACTTCAGGAAAGACTCATTGTTCATTGTGAAAAACTTAAGCATTAATCATATAGACATATGTATATATTCAATGAAAGGCATGATAGATATATTCAATGAAAAGTATGATAGACATGAAGAAAAGCAAAGATGTTTTCTAAACTCATATTTCTTTCTGTCCCATATCATGGCTCTTGACATGAGTCAGAAACTCCAGAAACTCTGGGTTTTTCTCTTACCAACAGGCTTGGAATTGGAGAGGGACTGAGCCAGAGTCCAACTTCAAAACCAGCTCTATAAATTTAGAAATATGGTTTAATATATTATACTTACACAACCCATTCAGTTTTCTTGATATTTCCTATTGTGCAGGTATTTTTCCATTTGTCAGTATCCAAACATCCAGGGTCCTTTGAATTTTTCAAAGATGAGTGTTTTCCTATGCTATATATGGCTTTAGTCTTCCTATTTGCCCTTCGGGCCCTATGCATTCAACCCATCTTGTGCTTTGTTTTACACGAGATAGGGTTCCAATTCCCAGAAACTGAACATCTACCTCTTGAAGAGGCCAATTCGGATGCCAGGATTCTGGAGTAATGATACTTACATCCGCACCTGTGTCTAATAAGCCTTCAATAAAAGTGCCATTTATACAGACTCTTAGCTTTGGTCTTCGATCGTTAATAGAAGTCTGCCAAAATATACGTTTACTCTGTCCTACTGAGTTTTTTGACTCATCCTCCACGCGTAATTCATCATTTAGACCAGTATTACTTTTACAGCAGAAATTGGAGCTTTTAATTTTCTTGGTGAGGCACGTTCTCCACTGTGACTGGGAATGACTGGGCCACTGTTGGCTTGGGGCCTGCGAGAGGCCCCTCAAGGAGTTTTCCCATGTATCGGGTTGCCTTGTTTGTCTGATGTTGACCTGCATTCGTTGGACCAATGTCGGCCTTTACCGCATCGCCTACATATACCTGAAGGCCTAGGTCTCCTATTCTTGTCATTCCCAGAGGAGATATTATTCCTAGAAATTCTGTGCCTGCAATCCCTTTTCAGATGTCCTAATTTACCACAATTAAAACACCTGGCAGTTTGATGTCTCCTCATTGCTGTGGAAACTGCTTCTCCTACCCAAGATTCATCATTATAGCTAAACGCCTCAACATTCATCGTATGCTGAATCCATTCATCCATAGGTGCTGATCTAGACTTTAAAGGCCCAATTATCTTTTTGCATTCTATGTTTGCATTCTCGAAAGCTAGAGATTCAAGAAGTATTCGTCTAGATTCTGGGTCTGTTACCCCTATGTCCAGAGCCTTAATTAATCTTTGCAAAAAGTCAATAAAGGGTTCTCTCTGTCCCTGCCTAATTCTCGTATATGATTCAACCCTTTTTCCTGGATCTTGTATCCTATTCCAAGCATTTAAAGCTGCTTGGTGACATAGACACAGTACTTCATCGTCATAAAGAGCTTGGACCTGTGGATCAGCATATTCTCCTGCACCAAGAATTTGATCTTGGGAAACCTCAATACCTTTTGCTCTTCCTTGTTGTTCCATATGTTTGGATTCTTCTCTGAAATAAATTCCAAACATCAAAGAAGGTCCCTTATCTAAAACTGCAGACACTAACTGATGGAAATCATAAGGGGTAGCTCTAGCATTAGAAGCCCAAGTCCTTATCATTTCCTTTACATATGCATTTTGCAAACCAAAATTAATTATAGCCTGCTTAATTTCTTTTAGATCATTCATTGCTATTGGTGTCCATCTAGCTTCTCTGACTCCCTTTGAGCCTTTAGAAGTTGACGCTTTGTCAGAATTAAGTATAGGGTATGCTGCTAAAACCTTAGGTAAGCCAGTTCTAATAGCTGGTGTTGGCATTGGATCCTGTCCTTGTGCCTTATTATTCTGTTCACCAGCTCCAAAAATTTCTTCAATCATTTCAAGTCTTTTTATTATTGCCTCTTTTGAATCCTGAATCTCCTGACCTATGGTTCTTAGGAGTACCATATTCTTCCTAAATGATAGAATATTCAAAAGAATACTAAAACCTAGTAGCCAGTAAATTAAGTTATCCTCATAGTCATATAAACCTTGCATGATAAGACCCATTGTATTGGTAGCCCAAACAGTTAAATTCATGTTGGAAACGAAAACTGCCATCTTACCTATTATCCAGCTGGCCTGGAACTCACCAAAATCCGCCTGTCTCTGTTTCCCGAGTGCTGGGATTAAAGGCGTGCACCACCACCGCCTGGCCGGCCTTGAACTCACAGAGATCCGTCTGCCTCTGCCTCCCGAGTGCTGGGATTAAAGGCGTGTGCCAATACTGCCCAGCCGGCCTCAGAGATCGTCCTGCCTCTCTGGATATTATGGGCCTGAAGGCCGAGTGTATCTCGGACTCAGCACTGGGGCCTAAGTCACGAACTAAACAAAAAACGGTGTACACGGAACCATAAACCCAGAATCCAGGGGTAGAGAAGAGTAACCCGGAAGCCTTGTATGCCTCCACGTGACAGAGTCACCCTGAGGGGTTGCAGCTTCCGTAACCGGCAACCGCGTGCTCTGGTTCGCACCACTTAAGAGCTATACTTGCAAGGGAGATTTAAAAACAACTCAGAAAAGAGTAAACCACGCAGGTAGAGATTACGCGGGCCTGTGGAGTTTAAATCCACGTGGGGAGGCAGAATAGGGTGCGTGGGGACTTGAAGTCAATCTGAGGTGTCTAAAAAAGCAAAGAATTGCAGCAAGAAAAGCCAGTGAGTGAGAATTTATATTAAACTGCTGGCTCCATGCACAAGGCACAGGTCACACAGCCGCCGCAAGGCACAGGCCGCGGCTGAGAAGGGAGGGCTTGCGCCCAGCCGAACTCGCGGCCAGCAGCCAAGCAGGGGAAGGAGAGGTCCTAAAAGCCAAACGTTCGGGCGCCAAAATGAAGGCGTAAGTCACGAACAATGCTACACCAGTTT
>CADCXT010001779.1:0-15836 GCA_902806775.1 Microtus agrestis
ATATTAATATTTTTGTAATTTTTTCCCTGTGCACCATGTGCATGTCTAGTACATGTAGAGTCTGGTACATGTAGAGGTCAGAAGAATGTGTTGAATCTCCTAGAACTGCAGTTACAAATAGTTGAGAGCTGTATCTGGTTACTGGGAACCAAACCTGGGTCCTTTGGTAGAGACATAGAACTATTTCTCCATCCTTCTCAAGAGACGTTTTCTTGGGTTTTCTTCATAATATGAGATAAGATTTTATCCAAGGAATAAATACTCAGAGGCAGGAAAGTGAAAGACTATGCAGCAAAGCAGCAGTGGCAGTTGAGGTATCAAAAGAATGAACTGTGAGTTCATCAAGGCAGTTGTCTACACAGCTATAGAAAGGAAAAAAATAAAAAGAAGTAGGCTAGGGCAGAAAGAAGGGGCAGAAGAGAAGCATCAGGAAAGGGATTAAAGGGTGTATAAGGAATAAAGGGTGTATAAGGGTAGAGACTTGCAAAGTATCATACAGAAGAAACAACTGTCTGGACACCAGAAAAGTTACATAGAGCAATCAAGTCTTTAGGTGAGTCAAAGGTGTTCCCAGTCTTGGGCTAAGAGCTCTAATGCTCGTTTGTATTAATAACTAAGAAATTCCCACTTGGCGCTCGGCTGGGCGGCCTGGCCCACAATGAATGGCTGCCCCGGCTACCACTGCTGCTGAGGCTGAGACCAGGAGGCCACAAAGGCAGAGGCTGAGGACGAGTCGCAGGGGGCATGCTAGATATGCTGTCTTCAATATATCTATTGTCTATTTTCTAATAATCTGGTGTCTTCCTTCTATCCAACTAGCATCTATCTCCTATCTTTCCTATGTCTGTCTTCCATCTATCATTTATCTACCTTCTAGCTATTTCATTATCTATCCTGTAGATGTCCTATCTGTCTACTACTACTCTTTTTCGTATCACTACCCTGTATCTATCTTCCATCTATCATCAATTCTTTAGCTATCCTGACTTTACTATACTACTGTTTATCCTCTAGGTATCCTGTATTTTCCACGTATTATTTATCCCGGGCTCTCCCTGTGCCTATTTTCCTGTTATTATTTTCACCTATCTCTCATCTATGCTATAGGTATAGTGCATTTATCTTCCGTTTATTTATCATCTCCATCCAGATACACTATATATTCCAACTTTCTGTAGTATATCCTCTAATCACCCTGTCTATACCTTCCATTAATCAATAATCTATACTCTAGAAATCACAAGTCTACTTTCCACTCATCTATCTTCTAGCTATTCTTTTCTATCTTCTCTCTGTTATCTATCATCTCGCTTTCCTATGTCTCTCATCCATCTACCATCTGCCATTTCTTCTATACATCATCTATCTCATTCTGTGTTAATTTACTATCGACCTATCACTATTTTCTAGCTATCTTGCATCTATCTGTCATATAAATATACTTTAGCAATACAGTGTCTATCTTTCATCTTCCTATGATCTACCCTTCAGACATGCTGGAACCATCTTCCATCTATCATGTATCCACTATTTATATTGTGTATATATTCTATACATCTATCATGTTCCCTCTAGAGAACCTTGTCTACCATCCTTCTATCATCTATTCTGTATTTATATTGTGTATATATTCTATACATCTATCATGTTCCCTCTAGAGAACCTTGTCTACCATCCATCTATCATCTATCCTCTATTTATATTGTGAATATGTTCTATACATCTATCATGTTCCCTCTAGAGAAACTTTTCTACCATCCATCTATCATCTATTATTTCTTGATCTTCCATCTATCTAAATCTTTACTCTAGCTATCCTTTGTCTTCTATCCTTTATACTTCAGCTCCCCTGTATCTCTCTTCTATCATTTTCTCACCTATTCTCTAGCTATCCTGTATGAAACACCTATCCGTCATCTCTCTATTCATCCTGTGCCTTTCTTACCTCCATTATCATCTATGTATCATCTATATTCTATCTATCCTGTGTCTATCTTGCATCTACATGTCACCTATCTAGTAGTGTCTATCTTCCATTTATTTATAGCCTTCCTGTGGCTATATTCCATCTATATCTAATCTACCTTGTAGCTCTATTCTTTATCTTCCATCCAAATAAAATATATCCTCTAACTATCCTTTGTCTAACATATATCATCTTCTAGCTATTTGAATCTATCTATCTATCTATCTATCTATCTATCTATCTATCTATCTATCTATCTATCTATCTATCGATCTATTCCATCTATCTATCCAAAAACTCAACTATTTATGTCTTCCATCTATCTATTTTTTTATCCTTCAGCTAACCTGTATTTACTGTCCATCTATCTATCATCAATCCTCTAGCTATCATATATCTACCACCTATTATCATACCCTATATTTCTGTTCCATCTATCATCTATCCTTACATACCACTTTTGTGTCTATCTGTCATCCAACTTCTAGCTATCCTGTATCTATCTTCCTTCTAATTATCATCGTTCCTTTACCAATCCTTTGTCTTTGTTCCATCTATCTTTTATCCTCTAGCTACCCTGTGTCTCCACTTCCATCTAGCTATCCTCTACCTCTTTGGTCTCCTTTTCCTATCATTCATCTTTTTATCATCTTTCCTTTATTTATTATTTGGATATTTTCCATATATGTTTTCTAGCCTCTAGTTAGTCTGTGTCTGTTGATCATCCATATATCATTATTCTTTAACTACCCTATACTTCTCTTCTACCTTTCATCTAACTTCTAGCTATCATATGCCTATCTTCCATCTTTTAGTCATCTTTCCTTTGTCTATATGTTGTCTATCTTCCATCTATCTATTCTTTATCTTATATCTATTCTGTTTGCCTTCAATCTGTTGATCTTCTATCTTCTGGCTATCCTGTGCCTGTCTTCTATCTATTCACCATCTATCCTCTAAGTATCCTGTGTCATATACTTATACATATATATCATTTATCACCTAGCTATCCTACATCTCTGTGATCTATCTATCATTAATCCTATGGCTATCTTGTGCCTGTCTTCCATCTATTTACCAGCTATCCTTTAGCTATCCTGTGTTCTATACCATCCATGTATCATTTATCATCTAGCTACCTAGATCTCTGTGATCTATCTATCATCAATCATCTAGATTTCCTGTAACTGTCTGCTATCTATGTATCAACTGTCATCTAGCTATCCTGTGTTCTCTACCATCCATGTATCACTTATCATCTAGCTGCCCTAGATCTCTGTGATCTATCTATCATCAATTATCTAGATTTCCTGTAACTGTCTTCCATTTATCTATCCTTCATCTATTTCCTAGTTACCCGGTGTCTGTTTCTCATTTATCAACCACCTATCCTCTAGCTTCCCTGCATCTCTCTACCATCCATGTGTCATTTACCTTTAATTATCCTGTATCTATTTTCCACCTTTCTATCACCTATCCTGTATCTATCTCCATCCACTTACCACCTATCATCTAGATATCCTATCTTCCATTGTTATTACTTTTATCCCTAGCTATCCTATATCTCTCCTATATCATTTATCTAGCTAATTTCCATCTATATTCTTTCTTCTATACCCCCATTCTTCAGTTTCTCATCTATTCTTTCTTAGTTATTCAGCTTAGTTCATCCTTCATGGTTTTTTGCAAATAACAATCATGATAAAACTTGTCAGTATTTAGAAATACAGCCAGTCTGGCCCTATTTGCCAATGTATGGTATGTGTTATTAGAAAGAGTGAATTGTGCTATAAACAGTATTCCTTGATAAAATGAGAGATATTTCATAAAGATCAAGTTAGAAAACTAAGCTTAAAGACCACAGATAGGTATACACTTGACTATACAACTTTAGACTAAACTAAACACTGATATTACTGAAATAGTAAATTATCAAATTCGCAGTTTACATTTGGTGAGTTCACCATCACTGTCTCAATGACTGGTACAAGATTAAACCGAAAACAACCCAAGATTTTTGCCCTTACAGCACAGCACCAACCTCCTTCACCTTACCTTACAAGCCACTTGAAGTCAAGTGCTCTTATGTTTACCGTATCCTGGCAACAATAGAATACACACTGCCTATGCGATTGGCTGAGAACATAATACATGCTGACTGTGATTGGTCCTAAGAGACAAGGCTGTGATTGGTCAAAACACAAGTTTAAATGACTCTGATTTCTGTTAAGAGCAAGGCCATGATTGGTCTAAAAATATAAACTTCAGTGACTATGATTGGTCCTATGTGTCACTGTCATGATTTGTACAAAAACATGATCATTATGAATGTGATTGGTGGTAAGTGGCAAGGCTGTGATTGGTCTAAAATATAAGCCTCGATGAGCATGACTGGTTTTACGAAAGAAAGCAGTTTGGTTCAATGAGTAGCAAGGGAGACATTCATCAGGCACTGCCTTTTCTGGACTGTAGCACCAGGCCAAATGAAAGGTTTCTCTTAAGTGATCTTTTAAATATATCTATGTCTGAACATATTAATATTTTTGTAATTTTTTCCCTGTGCACCATGTGCATGTCTGGTACATGTAGAGTCTGGTACATGTAGAGGTCAGAAGAATGTGTTGAATCTCCTAGAACTGCAGTTACAAATAGTTGAGAGCTGTATCTGGTTACTGGGAACCAAACCTGGGTCCTTTGGTAGAGACATAGAACTATTTCTCCATCCTTCTCAAGAGACGTTTTCTTGGGTTTTCTTCATAATATGAGATAAGATTTTATCCAAGGAATAAATACTCAGAGGCAGGAAAGTGAAAGACTATGCAGCAAAGCAGCAGTGGCAGTTGAGGTATCAAAAGAATGAACTGTGAGTTCATCAAGGCAGTTGTCTACACAGCTATAGAAGGAAAGTAACTAAACAGTTCGAGAGTGGCTAGGGCAGAAAGAAGGGCAGAAGAAGAGAAGCATCAGGAAAGGGATTAAAGGGTGTATAAGGAATAAAGGGTGTATAAGGGTAGAGACTTGCAAAGTATCATACAGAAGAAACAACTGTCTGGACACCAGAAAAGTTACATAGAGCAATCAAGTCTTTAGGTGAGTCAAAGGTGTTCCCAGTCTTGGGCTAAGAGCTCTAATGCTCGTTTGTATTAATAACTAAGAAATTCCCACTTGGCGCTCGGCTGGGGCGGCCTGGCCCACAATGAATGGCTGCCCCGGCTACCACTGCTGCTGAGGCTGAGACCAGGGAGGCCACAAAGGCAGAGGCTGAGGACGAGTCGCAGGGGGCATGCTAGATATGCTGTCTTCAATATATCTATTGTCTATTTTCTAATAATCTGGTGTCTTCCTTCTATCCAACTAGCATCTATCTCCTATCTTTCCTATTGTCTGTCTTCCATCTATCATTTATCTACCTTCTAGCTATTTCATTATCTATCCTGTAGATGTCCTATCTGTCTACTACTACTCTTTTTCGTATCACTACCCTGTATCTATCTTCCATCTATCATCAATTCTTTAGCTATCCTGACTTTACTATACTACTGTTTATCCTCTAGGTATCCTGTATTTTCCACGTATTATTTATCCCCGGGCTCTCCCTGTGCCTATTTTCCTGTTATTATTTTCACCTATCTCTCATCTATGCTATAGGTATAGTGCATTTATCTTCCGTTTATTTATCATCTCACATCCAGATACACTATATATTCCAACTTTCTGTAGTATATCCTCTAATCACCCTGTCTATACCTTCCATTAATCAATAATCTATACTCTAGAAATCACAAGTCTACTTTCCACTCATCTATCTTCTAGCTATTCTTTTCTATCTTCTCTCTGTTATCTATCATCTCGCTTTCCTATGTCTCTCATCCAT
This sequence comes from Microtus agrestis, assembly GCA_902806775.1. Taxonomy (NCBI): domain Eukaryota; kingdom Metazoa; phylum Chordata; class Mammalia; order Rodentia; family Cricetidae; genus Microtus; species Microtus agrestis. Next base: position 5,841 of record CADCXT010001779.1, read on the forward strand.
CTACCATCTGCCATTTCTTCTATACATCATCTATCTCATTCTGTGTTAATTTACTATCGACCTATCACTATTTTCTAGCTATCTTGCATCTATCTGTCATATAAATATACTTTAGCAATACAGTGTCTATCTTTCATCTTCCTATGATCTACCCTTCAGACATGCTGGAACCATCTTCCATCTATCATGTATCCACTATTTATATTGTGTATATATTCTATACATCTATCATGTTCCCTCTAGAGAACCTTGTCTACCATCCTTCTATCATCTATTCTGTATTTATATTGTGTATATATTCTATACATCTATCATGTTCCCTCTAGAGAACCTTGTCTACCATCCATCTATCATCTATCCTCTATTTATATTGTGAATATGTTCTATACATCTATCATGTTCCCTCTAGAGAAACTTTTCTACCATCCATCTATCATCTATTATTTCTTGATCTTCCATCTATCTAAATCTTTACTCTAGCTATCCTTTGTCTTCTATCCTTTATACTTCAGCTCCCCTGTATCTCTCTTCTATCATTTTCTCACCTATTCTCTAGCTATCCTGTATGAAACACCTATCCGTCATCTCTCTATTCATCCTGTGCCTTTCTTACCTCCATTATCATCTATGTATCATCTATATTCTATCTATCCTGTGTCTATCTTGCATCTACATGTCACCTATCTAGTAGTGTCTATCTTCCATTTATTTATAGCCTTCCTGTGGCTATATTCCATCTATATCTAATCTACCTTGTAGCTCTATTCTTTATCTTCCATCCAAATAAAATATATCCTCTAACTATCCTTTGTCTAACATATATCATCTTCTAGCTATTTGAATCTATCTATCTATCTATCTATCTATCTATCTATCTATCTATCTATCTATCTATCTATCTATCTATCTATCGATCTATTCCATCTATCTATCCAAAAACTCAACTATTTATGTCTTCCATCTATCTATTTTTTATCCTTCAGCTAACCTGTATTTACTGTCCATCTATCTATCATCAATCCTCTAGCTATCATATATCTACCACCTATTATCATACCCTATATTTCTGTTCCATCTATCATCTATCCTTACATACCACTTTTGTGTCTATCTGTCATCCAACTTCTAGCTATCCTGTATCTATCTTCCTTCTAATTATCATCGTTCCTTTACCAATCCTTTGTCTTTGTTCCATCTATCTTTTATCCTCTAGCTACCCTGTGTCTCCACTTCCATCTAGCTATCCTCTACCTCTTTGGTCTCCTTTTCCTATCATTCATCTTTTTATCATCTTTCCTTTATTTATTATTTGGATATTTTCCATATATGTTTTCTAGCCTCTAGTTAGTCTGTGTCTGTTGATCATCCATATATCATTATTCTTTAACTACCCTATACTTCTCTTCTACCTTTCATCTAACTTCTAGCTATCATATGCCTATCTTCCATCTTTTAGTCATCTTTCCTTTGTCTATATGTTGTCTATCTTCCATCTATCTATTCTTTATCTTATATCTATTCTGTTTGCCTTCAATCTGTTGATCTTCTATCTTCTGGCTATCCTGTGCCTGTCTTCTATCTATTCACCATCTATCCTCTAAGTATCCTGTGTCATATACTTATACATATATATCATTTATCACCTAGCTATCCTACATCTCTGTGATCTATCTATCATTAATCCTATGGCTATCTTGTGCCTGTCTTCCATCTATTTACCAGCTATCCTTTAGCTATCCTGTGTTCTATACCATCCATGTATCATTTATCATCTAGCTACCCTAGATCTCTGTGATCTATCTATCATCAATCATCTAGATTTCCTGTAACTGTCTGCTATCTATGTATCAACTGTCATCTAGCTATCCTGTGTTCTCTACCATCCATGTATCACTTATCATCTAGCTGCCCTAGATCTCTGTGATCTATCTATCATCAATTATCTAGATTTCCTGTAACTGTCTTCCATTTATCTATCCTTCATCTATTTCCTAGTTACCCGGTGTCTGTTTCTCATTTATCAACCACCTATCCTCTAGCTTCCCTGCATCTCTCTACCATCCATGTGTCATTTACCTTTAATTATCCTGTATCTATTTTCCACCTTTCTATCACCTATCCTGTATCTATCTCCATCCACTTACCACCTATCATCTAGATATCCTATCTTCCATTGTTATTACTTTTATCCCTAGCTATCCTATATCTCTCCTATATCATTTATCTAGCTAATTTCCATCTATATTCTTTCTTCTATACCCCCATTCTTCAGTTTCTCATCTATTCTTTCTTAGTTATTCAGCTTAGTTCATCCTTCATGGTTTTTTACCAAATAACAATCATGATAAAACTTGTCAGTATTTAGAAATACAGCCAGTCTGGCCCTATTTGCCAATGTATGGTATGTGTTATTAGAAAGAGTGAATTGTGCTATAAACAGTATTCCTTGATAAAATGAGAGATATTTCATAAAGATCAAGTTAGAAAACTAAGCTTAAAGACCACAGATAGGTATACACTTGACTATACAACTTTAGACTAAACTAAACACTGATATTACTGAAATAGTAAATTATCAAATTCGCAGTTTACATTTGGTGAGTTCACCATCACTGTCTCAATGACTGGTACAAGATTAAACCGAAAACAACCCAAGATTTTTGCCCTTACAGCACAGCACCAACCTCCTTCACCTTACCTTACAAGCCACTTGAAGTCAAGTGCTCTTATGTTTACCGTATCCTGGCAACAATAGAATACACACTGCCTATGCGATTGGCTGAGAACATAATACATGCTGACTGTGATTGGTCCTAAGAGACAAGGCTGTGATTGGTCAAAACACAAGTTTAAATGACTCTGATTTCTGTTAAGAGCAAGGCCATGATTGGTCTAAAAATATAAACTTCAGTGACTATGATTGGTCCTATGTGTCACTGTCATGATTTGTACAAAAACATGATCATTATGAATGTGATTGGTGGTAAGTGGCAAGGCTGTGATTGGTCTAAAATATAAGCCTCGATGAGCATGACTGGTTTTACGAAAGAAAGCAGTTTGGTTCAATGAGTAGCAAGGGAGACATTCATCAGGCACTGCCTTTTTCTGGACTGTAGCACCAGGCCAAATGAAAGGTTTCTCTTAAGTGATCTTTTAAATATATCTATGTCTGAACATATTAATATTTTTTGTAATTTTTTTCCCTGTGCACCATGTGCATGTCTGGTACATGTAGAGTCTGGTACATGTAGAGGTCAGAAGAATGTGTTGAATCTCCTAGAACTGCAGTTACAAATAGTTGAGAGCTGTATCTGGTTACTGGGAACCAAACCTGGGTCCTTTGGTAGAGACATAGAACTATTTCTCCATCCTTCTCAAGAGACGTTTTCTTGGGTTTTCTTCATAATATGAGATAAGATTTTATCCAAGGAATAAATACTCAGAGGCAGGAAAGTGAAAGACTATGCAGCAAAGCAGCAGTGGCAGTTGAGGTATCAAAAGAATGAACTGTGAGTTCATCAAGGCAGTTGTCTACACAGCTATAGAAGGAAAGTAACTAAACAGTTCGAGAGTGGCTAGGGCAGAAAGAAGGGCAGAAGAAGAGAAGCATCAGGAAAGGGATTAAAGGGTGTATAAGGAATAAAGGGTGTATAAGGGTAGAGACTTGCAAAGTATCATACAGAAGAAACAACTGTCTGGACACCAGAAAAGTTACATAGAGCAATCAAGTCTTTAGGTGAGTCAAAGGTGTTCCCAGTCTTGGGCTAAGAGCTCTAATGCTCGTTTGTATTAATAACTAAGAAATTCCCACTTGGCGCTCGGCTGGGGCGGCCTGGCCCACAATGAATGGCTGCCCCGGCTACCACTGCTGCTGAGGCTGAGACCAGGGAGGCCACAAAGGCAGAGGCTGAGGACGAGTCGCAGGGGGCATGCTAGATATGCTGTCTTCAATATATCTATTGTCTATTTTCTAATAATCTGGTGTCTTCCTTCTATCCAACTAGCATCTATCTCCTATCTTTCCTATGTCTGTCTTCCATCTATCATTTATCTACCTTCTAGCTATTTCATTATCTATCCTGTAGATGTCCTATCTGTCTACTACTACTCTTTTTCGTATCACTACCCTGTATCTATCTTCCATCTATCATCAATTCTTTAGCTATCCTGACTTTACTATACTACTGTTTATCCTCTAGGTATCCTGTATTTTCCACGTATTATTTATCCCGGGCTCTCCCTGTGCCTATTTTCCTGTTATTATTTTCACCTATCTCTCATCTATGCTATAGGTATAGTGCATTTATCTTCCGTTTATTTATCATCTCACATCCAGATACACTATATATTCCAACTTTCTGTAGTATATCCTCTAATCACCCTGTCTATACCTTCCATTAATCAATAATCTATACTCTAGAAATCACAAGTCTACTTTCCACTCATCTATCTTCTAGCTATTCTTTTTCTATCTTCTCTCTGTTATCTATCATCTCGCTTTCCTATGTCTCTCATCCATCTACCATCTGCCATTTCTTCTATACATCATCTATCTCATTCTGTGTTAATTTACTATCGACCTATCACTATTTTCTAGCTATCTTGCATCTATCTGTCATATAAATATACTTTAGCAATACAGTGTCTATCTTTCATCTTCCTATGATCTACCCTTCAGACATGCTGGAACCATCTTCCATCTATCATGTATCCACTATTTATATTGTGTATATATTCTATACATCTATCATGTTCCCTCTAGAGAACCTTGTCTACCATCCTTCTATCATCTATTCTGTATTTATATTGTGTATATATTCTATACATCTATCATGTTCCCTCTAGAGAACCTTGTCTACCATCCATCTATCATCTATCCTCTATTTATATTGTGAATATGTTCTATACATCTATCATGTTCCCTCTAGAGAAACTTTTCTACCATCCATCTATCATCTATTATTTCTTGATCTTCCATCTATCTAAATCTTTACTCTAGCTATCCTTTGTCTTCTATCCTTTATACTTCAGCTCCCTGTATCTCTCTTCTATCATTTTCTCACCTATTCTCTAGCTATCCTGTATGAAACACCTATCCGTCATCTCTCTATTCATCCTGTGCCTTTCTTACCTCCATTATCATCTATGTATCATCTATATTCTATCTATCCTGTGTCTATCTTGCATCTACATGTCACCTATCTAGTAGTGTCTATCTTCCATTTATTTATAGCCTTCCTGTGGCTATATTCCATCTATATCTAATCTACCTTGTAGCTCTATTCTTTATCTTCCATCCAAATAAAATATATCCTCTAACTATCCTTTGTCTAACATATATCATCTTCTAGCTATTTTGATTATCTATCTATCTATCTATCTATCTATCTATCTATCTATCTATCTATCTATCTATCTATCTATCGATCTATTCCATCTATCTATCCAAAAACTCAACTATTTATGTCTTCCATCTATCTATTTTTTATCCTTCAGCTAACCTGTATTTACTGTCCATCTATCTATCATCAATCCTCTAGCTATCATATATCTACCACCTATTATCATACCCTATATTTCTGTTCCATCTATCATCTATCCTTACATACCACTTTTGTGTCTATCTGTCATCCAACTTCTAGCTATCCTGTATCTATCTTCCTTCTAATTATCATCGTTCCTTTACCAATCCTTTGTCTTTGTTCCATCTATCTTTTATCCTCTAGCTACCCTGTGTCTCCACTTCCATCTAGCTATCCTCTACCTCTTTGGTCTCCTTTTCCTATCATTCATCTTTTTATCATCTTTCCTTTATTTATTATTTGGATATTTTCCATATATGTTTTCTAGCCTCTAGTTAGTCTGTGTCTGTTGATCATCCATATATCATTATTCTTTAACTACCCTATACTTCTCTTCTACCTTTCATCTAACTTCTAGCTATCATATGCCTATCTTCCATCTTTTTAGTCATCTTTCCTTTGTCTATATGTTGTCTATCTTCCATCTATCTATTCTTTATCTTATATCTATTCTGTTTGCCTTCAATCTGTTGATCTTCTATCTTCTGGCTATCCTGTGCCTGTCTTCTATCTATTCACCATCTATCCTCTAAGTATCCTGTGTCATATACTTATACATATATATCATTTATCACCTAGCTATCCTACATCTCTGTGATCTATCTATCATTAATCCTATGGCTATCTTGTGCCTGTCTTCCATCTATTTACCAGCTATCCTTTAGCTAGTTGAGTGCTGTATTGTTACTGGGAACCATTAACCTGCATCCTTTTAGTGACATAGAACTATTTCTCCATCTCTTCTCAAGAGACGTTTTCTTGGGTTTTCATCATAATCTGAGATAAGATTTTATCCAGGAATAAATACTCAGAGGCAGGAAAGTGAAAGACTATGCAGCTAAAGCAGCAGTGGCAGTTGAGGTATTTTCAAAAGAATGAACTGTGAGTTCATCAAGGCAGTTGTCTACACAGCTATAGAAGGAAAGTAACTAAACAGTTCGAGAGTGGCTAGGGCAGAAAGAAGGGCAGAAGAAGAGAAGCATCAGGAAAGGGATTAAAGGGTGTATAAGGAATAAAGGGTGTATAAGGGTAGAGACTTGCAAAGTATCATACAGAAGAAACAACTGTCTGGACACCAGAAAAGTTACATAGAGCAATCAAGTCTTTAGGTGAGTCAAAGGTGTTCCCAGTCTTGGGCTAAGAGCTCTAATGCTCGTTTGTATTAATAACTAAGAAATTCCCACTTGGCGCTCGGCTGGGGCGGCCTGGCCCACAATGAATGGCTGCCCCGGCTACCACTGCTGCTGAGGCTGAGACCAGGGAGGCCACAAAGGCAGAGGCTGAGGACGAGTCGCAGGGGGGCATGCTAGATATGCTGTCTTCAATATATCTATTGTCTATTTTCTAATAATCTGGTGTCTTCCTTCTATCCAACTAGCATCTATCTCCTATCTTTCCTATGTCTGTCTTCCATCTATCATTTATCTACCTTCTAGCTATTTCATTATCTATCCTGTAGATGTCCTATCTGTCTACTACTACTCTTTTCGTATCACTACCCTGTATCTATCTTCCATCTATCATCAATTCTTTAGCTATCCTGACTTTACTATACTACTGTTTATCCTCTAGGTATCCTGTATTTTCCACGTATTATTTATCCCCGGGCTCTCCCTGTGCCTATTTTCCTGTTATTATTTTCACCTATCTCTCATCTATGCTATAGGTATAGTGCATTTATCTTCCGTTTATTTATCATCTCACATCCAGATACACTATATATTCCAACTTTCTGTAGTATATCCTCTAATCACCCTGTCTATACCTTCCATTAATCAATAATCTATACTCTAGAAATCACAAGTCTACTTTCCACTCATCTATCTTCTAGCTATTCTTTTTCTATCTTCTCTCTGTTATCTATCATCTCGCTTTCCTATGTCTCTCATCCATCTACCATCTGCCATTTCTTCTATACATCATCTATCTCATTCTGTGTTAATTTACTATCGACCTATCACTATTTTCTAGCTATCTTGCATCTATCTGTCATATAAATATACTTTAGCAATACAGTGTCTATCTTTCATCTTCCTATGATCTACCCTTCAGACATGCTGGAACCATCTTCCATCTATCATGTATCCACTATTTATATTGTGTATATATTCTATACATCTATCATGTTCCCTCTAGAGAACCTTGTCTACCATCCTTCTATCATCTATTCTGTATTTATATTGTGTATATATTCTATACATCTATCATGTTCCCTCTAGAGAACCTTGTCTACCATCCATCTATCATCTATCCTCTATTTATATTGTGAATATGTTCTATACATCTATCATGTTCCCTCTAGAGAAACTTTTCTACCATCCATCTATCATCTATTATTTCTTGATCTTCCATCTATCTAAATCTTTACTCTAGCTATCCTTTGTCTTCTATCCTTTATACTTCAGCTCCCTGTATCTCTCTTCTATCATTTTCTCACCTATTCTCTAGCTATCCTGTATGAAACACCTATCCGTCATCTCTCTATTCATCCTGTGCCTTTCTTACCTCCATTATCATCTATGTATCATCTATATTCTATCTATCCTGTGTCTATCTTGCATCTACATGTCACCTATCTAGTAGTGTCTATCTTCCATTTATTTATAGCCTTCCTGTGGCTATATTCCATCTATATCTAATCTACCTTGTAGCTCTATTCTTTATCTTCCATCCAAATAAAATATATCCTCTAACTATCCTTTGTCTAACATATATCATCTTCTAGCTATTTGAATCTATCTATCTATCTATCTATCTATCTATCTATCTATCTATCTATCTATCTATCTATCTATCTATCGATCTATTCCATCTATCTATCCAAAAACTCAACTATTTATGTCTTCCATCTATCTATTTTTTATCCTTCAGCTAACCTGTATTTACTGTCCATCTATCTATCATCAATCCTCTAGCTATCATATATCTACCACCTATTATCATACCCTATATTTCTGTTCCATCTATCATCTATCCTTACATACCACTTTTGTGTCTATCTGTCATCCAACTTCTAGCTATCCTGTATCTATCTTCCTTCTAATTATCATCGTTCCTTTACCAATCCTTTGTCTTTGTTCCATCTATCTTTTATCCTCTAGCTACCCTGTGTCTCCACTTCCATCTAGCTATCCTCTACCTCTTTGGTCTCCTTTTCCTATCATTCATCTTTTTATCATCTTTCCTTTATTTATTATTTGGATATTTTCCATATATGTTTTCTAGCCTCTAGTTAGTCTGTGTCTGTTGATCATCCATATATCATTATTCTTTAACTACCCTATACTTCTCTTCTACCTTTCATCTAACTTCTAGCTATCATATGCCTATCTTCCATCTTTTTAGTCATCTTTCCTTTGTCTATATGTTGTCTATCTTCCATCTATCTATTCTTTATCTTATATCTATTCTGTTTGCCTTCAATCTGTTGATCTTCTATCTTCTGGCTATCCTGTGCCTGTCTTCTATCTATTCACCATCTATCCTCTAAGTATCCTGTGTCATATACTTATACATATATATCATTTATCACCTAGCTATCCTACATCTCTGTGATCTATCTATCATTAATCCTATGGCTATCTTGTGCCTGTCTTCCATCTATTTACCAGCTATCCTTTAGCTATCCTGTGTTCTATACCATCCATGTATCATTTATCATCTAGCTACCCTAGATCTCTGTGATCTATCTATCATCAATCATCTAGATTTCCTGTAACTGTCTGCTATCTATGTATCAACTGTCATCTAGCTATCCTGTGTTCTCTACCATCCATGTATCACTTATCATCTAGCTGCCCTAGATCTCTGTGATCTATCTATCATCAATTATCTAGATTTCCTGTAACTGTCTTCCATTTATCTATCCTTCATCTATTTCCTAGTTACCCGGTGTCTGTTTCTCATTTATCAACCACCTATCCTCTAGCTTCCCTGCATCTCTCTACCATCCATGTGTCATTTACCTTTAATTATCCTGTATCTATTTTCCACCTTTCTATCACCTATCCTGTATCTATCTCCATCCACTTACCACCTATCATCTAGATATCCTATCTTCCATTGTTATTACTTTTATCCCTAGCTATCCTATATCTCTCCTATATCATTTATCTAGCTAATTTCCATCTATATTCTTTCTTCTATACCCCCATTCTTCAGTTTCTCATCTATTCTTTCTTAGTTATTCAGCTTAGTTCATCCTTCATGGTTTTTTACCAAATAACAATCATGATAAAACTTGTCAGTATTTAGAAATACAGCCAGTCTGGCCCTATTTGCCAATGTATGGTATGTGTTATTAGAAAGAGTGAATTGTGCTATAAACAGTATTCCTTGATAAAATGAGAGATATTTCATAAAGATCAAGTTAGAAAACTAAGCTTAAAGACCACAGATAGGTATACACTTGACT
>CADCXT010001783.1:0-62488 GCA_902806775.1 Microtus agrestis
TTCTTGAGTTATGGCATGAGGACACACAGGGTAAGGGCAGAGTATTGTAATTTTGAGACTAGTCTGAACTTCATGATACTGTCTTCAAAACGAAAACAAACAAACAAAACCCCGCCAGGCATTGTGGTTTATAATAATCCCAAGATATAGGAAACAGGTAAGTCTATTTGGGGAAATTAGAGGCCAGCTTCTATGTGATGTGTTTCAGTATCACCTAAGTGCCATAGTGAAATACTGGCTCAATTTTTTTAACTGGAGTGGTGGTGGTGCCACATGCCTTTAATCCCAGGGCTAGGGCTCAGGAACTGGGATGTTTCTGGGATGCAATAGGCCTGTATTTTTTTCTCTGAGTTCCTAAAGGGCCTACCTACACCAAAGATTCACAATAGTTGATTTGATAAAGTCGGGAATTGACAAGGAGTGCAGAAGGTGTCAGTGAGATTTCAATACCAGCACTGCACATCATCCCCCCTCCCTCCCATTTCCTTTTCGTTGTGTAGCACTAATAACAGAGAAAGGGGAGTAGTGCTCTGCCAAAGCCCATATTAGAGCCATTAGCAGGGTTGAGGCATCAAGTGCTGCAGTCAGTCCTCCTGTGACCCCCCTAAGGTTTCTGGCTTCCCAGTTATAAATGACACCCTGGTCTCCAGTTCAGCCTGAGAGCTCTTTAAGAGCCAATGGATGAGAGAGTAGGAAGAGACTGCAATTTTGTTTTCTTTTTTCTTTCTTCTTCTTTTGTCTTTTTCCTTTCTTTCTTTCTTTCTTTCTTTCTTTCTTTCTTTCTTTCTTTCTTTCTTTCTTTCTTTCTTTCTTTCTTTCTTTCTTTCGCTGATTTGTTTTTCAAGAAAGGGTTTTTTTGTGAGTCTTGGTCTGTCCTAAAACTCACTCTGTAAATGAGGCCATCCTTGAGCTCACAGAGATCTGTGTGTGAGCAGAGATTAAAGGCATGCACCAACCCCCACACACCACAGCTAGGCCAAGACTGCAATTTCTTGTTATCTCTGGGTGTCCTGGGCTGTTATTAAGTGAGGATGGCTCTGTGTTGTGACTGTTTGTGAATCCAGACTATGTTCTGCCCTTCAATGATATGAGTCTGAAGCATCAAGAACCCACCCCTATAATCCCTGAGGTCTCTGAAGTCACGGTGCATCCTCTATAGCTCTGAATAAGGCTTAGAAAGCTTTCCCGTGGATCACCTTGTGCAGAGGAAACCAGGTAACTTGTGAGAGACATGCACCACATTCCTACAGTAAGAAGGGAGGACTGACTGACTAACTAATACATACAGAGGGGGGAAACTCAAGTCTGGTATTTCATAACTTGCTTGGACAAAGTCTCATCTGTTTCTTGACACTCTTCTCATGCTCTGATGAATATTGTGATTCAAGTTGGCCATGTCCCATTCCTGTGGCTCTAGATCAAGGAATCAGTTTGTATGTGTGTGAGTGTGTGTGTGTGTGATGCTCTATCTAGGAGAAGCACAAGATCAGCTGCATTCTGATTGAGAAATTTGATTTTTAGAAAAAGAATTTTCATATCTGTGAGTGGTCACTCTATAGCCATTCATCTTTCCTTAAACTTGAGTATAGGAATGAATGATCCCTCCCTCCCTCACTCTTCACGGGAATGAGTGTCTGCTCTTGCATTGAGGGCTCCCCTGGGTGAACCCCAGTTCTCAGCATCTAGAGCCCAACCTGTCACATGCTGACCACACATTTGCAAGCTTGGGATATATTCTGCTGAAGTTTTGATATAATGAATTTCATCATCTATGGGACTAACTTTGTTCTGACAGGACACACTCACTCACAATCTCTCCTCATTACACCCACATAGTGTAACATCTTTGTGGTTCCTCAATAATGTGCTTATTTCTGTCAGGGAACTGAAAGCAAGCATCCAGCCAGCCAGCCAGCCAGCCAGCCAGCCAGCCAGCCAGCCAGCCATCCCTATCTTTCCTTGTTTCTCAGTTTGTTCTTATATTCTGTCTCTTCCCCCCAATCTCATCCTTTAAAAAATTTATTTATTTTTATCTTATGTGCATTTGTGTTTTTGCCATGGCTCTCAGGCTCCTGGATTACAGACAGCTGTGAGCTGCCATGTAGATGCTGGGAATTGAACCTAAACTATCTCTGCAGCCCGACATGGAACATCTCTCTATATAGCCCTGCCTGGAAAACTTTCAGAGTTCACTCTGCCACCTGAGTAAACGTGTTATGCTTCCTTTTATTGTATATTTAGTTTTTGTTTGTTTGTGTGTGTGTGTGTTTGTGTGAGAGAGAGAAATTCATTATGAAACCAAAAGTCAGCGAACTTTTTATTTATTTGTTTGTTCATCCATCCACGTATTTGCTTACTTACTTATTCACTCTTAGTTAATTCAGTAAGTAGAAGACTTATGGAACTAAGTCTTCTATTGTTTATTTATTTGCAGTAGAAGACTTAATTCAGTAAGAATGATCAGAATTGTAGGGTATCCTTGGGCAAAGAGTAAAATATCTCGGTGACTTTCCCTTCTGAGAGGGAGCTTACTGGTAAGATGTGAAACCACAGTTTCAAGTCCCTGCTTTCCACAAGTCCTTTTCCAAGGTCAGGCGTTTTTTAGGTGAGCAAGGGTCTCCATTCATTCCCTTTGAGGAACTCTCAGGCCCTGACATTAACATCTAACTGGTGCCTATTGTCAAGGCCAACGGGTCACTCCTCAGCCCCTCCCTGACCTGATGTGACCTGAGAAGCCACACCCCACCACAATTCACAGGAGGCCCCTTTTAATCTAACTAACTAACTGTACAGCATAAAATGTGTTATCTCTTCTCAGTGAAATGCTGCTGGCAGCCATTCGATGAATTCATGCTCATCTCTGAACAGATTCTGTCCAGCAGAGATATCTCAGATCAGATCCTGTCCAGCATGGATATCTTCCTTCTGTGTTTCTTCTTCTCCTTTGTATGTTGCAGTCAGTTCAGATGTGTTGGTATATGGTAAGAGAGAGAGAGAGAGAGAGAGAGAGAGAGAGAGAGAGAGAAATGGAATTGCTTTTTATTTATTTGAAGACTTTTAATGATTCAGCTATTTCCAGATTTATTTATCAGCACATTTATTATTACCAGTGAGCACCTTCCTCTGAAAACATTGGAACCCCACCATCTGTACATGTCATGCACATGCGTGCATGTGTGTTTGTGTGTGTGTGTGCGAGCCTGTGCGCATCCCATCTATCAATCCATCTATCTATCTATCTATCTATCTATCTATCTATCCATGCATCAAATTCCATTTCAGGTGCTGCTTTGCTGACACTCACCCAGAACCATTGAGATAGCCAGTGACAGTCTGGAGACAGAAAGAAAGAAGGAAGAAGGAAGGAAGGAAGGACAGAAGGAAATAAATGATGCACATTTCCAAAGAAAGAAAAAAATTTAAAAAGTAAAAAAATTAAGAAAGTCAGTAAACACCTACATAAAATAGACAAAGATTATCAGAGTGGTTGTACAAACTTGTATTCCGGAACACCAGCAATGGACGAGTGTTCTCATTACTCCACATCCTCTCCAGCATAAGCTACTATTGGTATTTTTGATCTTAGACATTCTGACAGGTTTAAGATGGTGTCTCAGAGTTGTTTTGATTTGCATTTCTCTGATGGCTAAAGATGTTAAACATTTCCTTAAGTGTCTTTTGGCCATGTGAGATTCTTCTGTTGAGAATTTCCTGTCTTGTAATGTACCCCATTTTTGAATTGGATCATTTGATATTTTGATGTCTAATTTCTTGAGTTCTTTATATAGTTTTTAGATCAGTGCTTTGTCTGATGTGGGGTTAGTGAAGATCTTTTCCCATTCAGTAGGCAGTTTTTTGTCTTATTGGCTGTGTCCTTTGCTTTACAGAAGTTTCTCAGTTTCAGGTGGTCCCATTTATTTATTGTTGCTCTCAGTGTCTGTGCTATTGGAAGAGGTCTCTTTTTTGTATTCTTTTTTATTTATTTATTTTATTTATTTTTCCTCCATTAACAGCTTTAATTGGGTGTGGGGCAATAGAACTATTCTTAGCACAATTATGGGTGTGAGGTTCCCTGCAGGCTCCCCAGGGTGATGGTTCCTGTAATGATTTTTAGGGGGAAACGGCTCCCAACAGATCCCCCTTTCTCTTATATAAAGGCAGGTAGTTATTACGTGGAGAGCACCAGTCAGAGTCAACCATGGTGTCAGATCTAAAGAAGGGACTGAGATAAGGAGAGACCCTCCTCTTGAGTGGAGAAGCAATTTACCTCTCCTGGGAACAGAGGGGTGCCTGATGATTCTTAGGTTGAGTGGGGACCAGGCCTTTTTTCTTTCCCCCTTACCCATCCTAGGGTTCCCAGGGCCCTGTCTTAGGTTGGGGGATTATCCTGCCATAATTCGCTCATCCTTGGAGCTCCTCAAATAAAAGGCATCTAGCAGGATTAAAGTAAACAGATCACAGGGCATCCTGTCTTAGGCCATGTGGAGAGCGCCCTCATACCTGTACCATGCCATGTTGAGCCGGTTTCTACAACCTCTGTATGGTGTGCTATTCAGGCGAGGATCCACACTAACTCCCGTCATTGGGCCCCTGCGTCTATCATTAATGAAAAGACTGTGAGGAGCTCCTTAAACAAAAGATATAATGATATAATTTTGGCACCAGTAACTCCACCTCCAGGCAAGAAGAAAGGGCTTTTTCCCAACCCAGTATTCACCTTTTAGTCTGACCTATGGTATGTCCTGCTTCCTAAGTGCCTACTCCACATAAAGTTACTTGTGCTGCCTGCCAAAAACTAGGACAGTGTAAAAGGGATCAAAATCTAAAATTTTTAACATATGCATTAAACCCAAACACTTTACAGCATGTGTCAAACTTTTCCCAACATCTATAAGCAGTTACAGATATCATTAGCTCAATTTCAGTAGGAGTACAATGACATACACTGTTGTTATCAAATATCACCAGTTCCAGTCTCTGAGCAACAGTGACAGGAACCCCCCATTTTCCCCCTTCTTAAGTGAAGAGAGGTTAATATTTTAATTAAAATGAGTTCTGTGTCCCAGAGTTTAAGGCAGTCTGATGTTTAGTCTGCAACTCAGCTCCAAAGCAGACCAGAGTTCAAGCTGCAGAAAGAAACACAGAAAACAATCCAAAGAATCAATGAAACAAAAAGCTGGTTCCTGGAGAAAATCAACAAGATTGATAAACCCCTATCCAAACTAATCAAACGGCAGAGAGAGAATATGCAAATTAATAAGACCAGAAATGAAAAGGGGGACATAACCACAGACACAGAGGAAATTCAGAGAATCATTAGATCTTACTACAAAAGCCTGTATGCCACAAAACTGGAAAATGTGGAAGAAATGGACACTTTTTTAGATAAATACCACATACCAAAGCTAAACCAAGACCAGATGAACGATCTAAGTAGACCTGTTAGTCGCGAAGAATTAGAAACTGTTATCAAAAACCTCCCTACCAAAAAAAACCCAGGTCCAGATGGTTTCAATGCGGAATTCTACCAGAACTTCCAAGAAGACCTAATACCTATACTCCTTAATGTATTTCACAATATAGAAACAGAAGAGTCGTTGCCAAATTCCTTTTATGAAGCTACAGTTACTCTGATACCAAAACCACACAAAGACTCAACCAAGAAAGAGAATTACAGGCCAATCTCACTCATGAGCATTGACGCAAAAATCCTCAACAAAATACTGGCAAACCGAATCCATGAACACATTAGAAAAATTATCCATTATGATCAAGTAGGCTTCATCCCAGAGATGCAAGGCTGATTCAACATACGAAAATCTATCAATGTAATCCATCATATAAATAAGCTGAAAGAAAAAAACCATATGATCATTTAATTAGATGCTGAAAAAGCATTTGACAAAATTCAACATCCCTTTATGATAAATGTCTTGGAGAGATTAGGGATACAAGGGACATACCTAAATATAATAAAAGCTATTTACACCAAGCCGACAGCTAACATCAAATTAAATGGAGAGAAACTCAAAGCCATCCCACTGAAATCAGGAACACAATAAGGCTGTCCAATCTCTCCATACCTCTTCAATATAGTGCTTGAAGTGTTAGCAATAGCAATAAGACAACACAAGGGGATCAAGTGGATTCTAATTGGCAAGGAAGAAGTTAAACTTTCGTTATTTGCAGATGATATGATAGTGTACATAAGCGACCCCAAAAACTCCACCAAAGAACTCCTACAGCTGATAAACACATTTAGTAATGTGGCCGGATACAAGATCAACTCCAAAAAATCAGTTGCCCTCCTTTACACAAAGAATATGGAAACAGAGAGGGAAATCAGAGAAGCATCACCTTTCACGATAGCCACAAACAGCATAAAATATCTTGGGGTAACTCTAACCAAGGAAGTGAAAGATTTATTTGACAAGAACTTTAAGGAATTGAAGAAAGAAATTGAAGAGGATACCAGAAAATGGAAGGACCTCCCTTGCTCTTGGATTGGGAGGATCAACATAGTAAAAATGGCAATTCTTCCAAAGGCAATTTATAGATTCAATGCAATCCCCATCAAGGAAGAGGTCTCTTATGCCCATTCATTGAAGGCTGCTTCCCACTTTCTCTCTTTCAGGTTCAGTATGGTTGGATTTATACTGAGGTGTTTAATCCATTTGGGCTTGAGTTTTATGCACAGGAATAGGTATGGACCTATATTTTTCCTACATGTTGACATCCAGTTATAGCAGCACCATTTTTGAAATTGCTTTCATTTTTCCATTGTATAATTTTAGTTTGTCAAAAATCAGGCATTCATAGATGTGTGGATTAATATCTGTGTTTTTGATTCAATTCCATTGGTCAATGTGTCTGTTTTTATTCAAATACCAAGCTGTTTTCATTACTGTAGCTCTATAATAATGCTTCATGTTAGGGATGGTGATGTTTCCAGAAGTTTCTTTATTGTACAAGATTGTTATGGCTATCCTGTTTTTTTCCATATGAAGTTGATTATTGTTCTTTCAAGGTCTGTGAAGAATTGTGTTGGGATTTTGATGGGGGATGCATTGAATCTATATATTGCTTTTGATAGAATTACCATTTTTATTATGTTGATCCTACCTATCCAAAAATATGGGGAGATCTTTCCACTTTCTGGTATCTTCTTCAATTTCTTTCATCAAAGTCTTAAGGTTCTTGTTGAAAAGGTCTTTCACTACGTTGGTTAGTGTTACACTAAGATATTTTATGTTATTTGTGGCTATTTTAAATGGTGACGTTTCTCTGATTTCTTTTTCAGCTTCTTTATCATTTGTATATAGGAGGCTACTGATTTTTTTGAGTTGATCTTGTATCCTGCCACATTACTGAAGGTGTTTATCAGCTGTAAGAGTTCCCTGGTCGAATTCTTGAGATCACATATGTATACTATCATATCATCAACAAATAGAGAAATTTTGACTTCTTCCTTTCCAATTTGTGTCTCCTGGATCTTCTTTTGTTGTTTTACTGCTCTAGCTAAAACTTCAAGAATTATGTTAAATAGATATGCAGAGAGTGGACAACCTTGTCTCTTTCCTAAATTTAGTGGAATTGCTTTGAGTTTCTTTCCATTTAATTTGATGTTGACCGTGGGCTTGCTATATATTGCTTTTATTATGTTTAGATATGTTTCTTGTATCCCTGATCTGTCCAAGGCCTTTATTATAAAGGGGTGTTGGATTTTTTTGAATGCTTTTTCAGCTTCTAATTAGATGATCACATGGAGTTTTTCTTTCAGTTTATTTATATGATGGATTACATTGATAGATTTTCATATGTTAAACCATCCCTGCATCTCTGCTATGAAGCCAACTTGGTCATGTTGGATTATGTTTTCCATGTGTTCTTAGATTTCACTTGCCAGTATTTTATTGATTATTTTTACATTAATGTTCATGAGTGAGATTGGTCTGTAATTCTCCTTCTTGGTTGAGTCTTTATGTGCTTTCACTGTCAGTGTAACTGTAGCCTCACAGAAAGAGTTTGGCAATGTTCTTTCAATTTCTACATGTATAACTCTTTGATGAGTATAGGTATTAGCTCTTAGAAGTTCTGGTAGAATTCTGCACTAAAACAATGTGATCTTGGGCTTTTTTGTTTGTTTGTTTGGGAAGCTTTTGATGACAGTTTATATTTCTTTGCTGTTTACAGGTCTATTTAAATTGTTCACCTGGTCTTAACTTAATTTTGGCATTTGATATCTATCTAGAAAGTTGTCCGTTTCTTTTACATTTTCAAATTTTGTAGAGTACAGTAGCATGACCTAATGATTCTCTGGATTTTCTCACCGTCTGTTGTTATGCCCCCCTTTCTTTTCTGATTTTATTAATTTGGATTCTCTCTCTCTCTGTCTCTCTCTCTGCCTTTTGATATGTTTGGATAAGGGGTTGCCTATCTTGACTTCTCAAAGAACCAGCTCTATGTTTTATTGATTCTTTATGTTATTTTCCTTGTTTCAGTTTTATTGATTTCAGCCCTCAATTTGATTATTTCCTGTCCTCTACTCCTTTTAGATGAATCTGCTTCTTTTTGTTCTAGAGCTTTCACATGTGGTGTTAAGTCACTAATGTGAGCTTTCTCTACTTTTTTTATATAGGATTTAGTGATATGAACTTTCCTCTTAGCACTGATTTCATAGCATCCTATAGGTTTAGGTACACTGTGCCTTCATTTTCATTGAATTCTAGGATGTATGTATGTATGTATGTATTTATTTATTCCTTGACCCAGAAGTGGTTCAATAGTTCACTGTTCAATATCCATGAGTTTGTAGGCTTTCTGTGAGTAGTGTTGTTGTTAAATTCTAACTTTAAACTATGGTGATCCTGTAACATACAGGAAATTATTCCATTTTTTTCTATCTGTTGAGGTTTCATTTGTTACTGAGTATGTGGTCAATTTTAGAAAACATTCCATGAGGTGCTGTGAAGAATGTATATTCTTTTGTGTTTGGGTGGAATGTTCTGAAGATGTATGTTAAGTTTATTTGAATCATCACATCTGTTAGTTCTCTTATTTCTCTAGACCTTAAGTTATATCAGACATTTGGTTGGCTACTTCCACAATTATATGCCTCCATTGCCCTAGCATATTTTGCAGGCAGGGCAGATTATAATCAAATATTTTGTGGCTGGGTTGGTATCTACATTATTTTTGGTAGCCTAAAGAGTAATTTTCTACATCAAAGAGACTAGAACATAGTGGTGAAGGATCCATTAGGCACCAACTTTAATTCTCCATGTTCAATAAGTTGTGTGGGTTTTGTTCACAATGGGGTCCTGATATCTGTTTGTGGAGAGCAACCCTTTGTTTTAGCATGAGCCTAGGTTGTTTGGGGATTTACATGGACCAACTTGGCCAACTTTAAGGTCTCAAATGCTTTTGTCATACAAATCTTGCACTTGATTGGTTAGAACTACCTAAAGCTATTTCACATTATTTGAGACTATTGTGAAAGGTGGTGTTTCCCTAATATCTTTCTCAGTCCATTTGTAAAGTTTGCTGAAAGTGTTTAACAACTATCGGAGTTCCCCAGTGGAATTTTTAGGTTCACTTATGTATATTATCATATCATCTGCAAATGAAGATACTAACCCTTTCCTTTCTTATTTATATCTCTTCGATCTTCTTCAGTTGTCTTATTGATCTAGCTAAGACTTCAAGTGCTATATTGAATAGATATGAAGAGAGTGGACAGCTTTGACCTGTTTCTGAATTTAGTGAAATTAATTTGAATTTTTCTCCCTTTAAGTTGATGCTGGCTATGGGGTTGCTATAAACTGTCCTTGTTATGTTGAGATATGCCCCTTGTATCCCTAATCCCTTTAGAACTTTTATCATGAAGAGGTGTTGGATTTTGTCAAAGGCCTTTTCTGAATCCAATGAGATGATCATGTGGTTTTTGTCTTTCAGTTTGTTTATTTGGTAGATTACATTTATTGATTTACACATTGTTGAACCACCTCCACATCTCTGAGATGAAGCCTACTTGATCATGGTGGATATTTTCAGAGTGTTCTTGGATTCGGCTTGCAATTATTTTCTTGAGAATTTTTTCATTAAAATTTATGAGAGATGTTTTTGTAATTTTCTTTCTTTGTTGTGTCTTTATATAGTCTGGGTGTCAGAGTAACTGTGGTCTTTTAAAAGGAATTGAGCAGTGTTATTACAGTTTCTATTTTGTGAAATCTTGAGGAGTATTGGCATTAAATTTCTTTGAATGTCTGATAGAATTCTGCACTAACACCATCTGCCAATGTGCTGTTTTTTGGATGGGAGACTTTCAGTAACTACTTCTATTCCATTAGGGGCTATAGGTCTGTTTAAATTATTTATCTGATCTTTATTTAACTTTGGTAAGTGATATGTATTGAGGGAATTATCCATTCCTTTTAGATTTTTCAATTTGTTAAAGTATAGATTTTTAAAGTATGTTCCTATGATTCTCTGCATTTTCTTGGTGTCTGTTGTTATATCCCCCTTTCAATGCTAATTTTGTTAATTTGGAGCTTTCTTTGCTTTTTAGTTAATTTGGATAAGAGTTGTCAATCTTACTGATTTTCTCAAAGAGCCAGCTCTTTGTTTCATTTATTCTTTGCATTGATTTATTGTTTTTATTTTGCTGATTCTAGCACTGAGTTTGATTTTTTTGTTGTCTAGTCCTTTTGGGTATAACTTCTTCATTTTGGTCTCTCAGGTACACTATTAAGTTACTAGCATGACATCACTCCAATTTTTTTTAATGTAGTCAATTAACACTGTGAACTTTTCTCTTAGAACAGTCTTCATTGTGATCAGTGACTTCATAAGTTTGGGATTATTGTGCCTTCGTTTTCAATGAATTCCAGGAATTCATTTTTTTTCTATTTCTTTCATATAGTCATTTGGTAGAGAGTCATTAAGTTCCATGAGTTTGCAGGCTTTACGTTGTTTCTGTTGTTGAAATACAGTTTTGATCCATGGTTATCTATAGGATACAGGGGGCTTATTTTAATTTTCTTGTTTTTTTGAGACTGTTTTGTTTCTGCGTATGTGGTCAGTTTTGAAGAAAGTTTCATGAGATACTAAGAAGAAGATGTCTGATTTTGTATTTGTGTCAAATGATCTGTAAATATCTGTTAGGCTCATTTGGTTTATTTGGTTTTGTATAGATGACAAGTCTATTGTTGAGAATGGGATATTAAAGTTTCCCAGCATCAGTGTGTGAAGGTCAATATGTTATTTAAGCTGTGTATTTCTTTTTAGAACTTTGGTGATATTGTATTTGATACAACAGATGGTAAGAATTTCAATTTCTTTTTAGGTGATTTTTCCTTTGGTGATTATATAGTGTCCTTCCTCACCTCCTCTGATTAGTTTTAGCTTGAAATCTATTCTGTAAGATAAAAATGGCTACACCAGCTTACTTTTTAGGTCCATTTGCTTGGAATGTCTTTTTTTCATCCCTTACCCTGAATTGACATCTGTCCTTGATGTTAAGGTTTATTACTTGAATGTAGTAGACAGATGGATCCTGTTTTCATCACCATTTTATCTGACAAAATAGATTTCATTGATGTTGAGAGATATTAATTATCAAAGAACATTATTTGATAACTCATATTATTTTGTTATTGTGATGGTGGTGATCAACACAAGTGTGTCTGTCCCCTCTTTTGATTCTTTTGCCTGGGATTATTTATTCACTGTGTTTTCTTGAGTGTGATTAATCTCTTTATGTTGTTTTCCTTCTAGTGCCTTTTGTAGGACTGGATTTATATGTAGATACTGCTGAAATTTGGTTTTGATCATAGAATGTCTTATATTCTCTATCGCAATGGAGAGTTATGCTGGCTATTGTCAACTAGGCTGATATCTGTGGTCTCTTAGAGCTTATAGAACATCTGTTCAGGCCCTTTTGGCTTTTAGAGCCTTAATTGAGCATTCAGGTGTGTTTTAATAGGTCTACCTTTTTTATGTTACTTGGTCCTTATACTTTTCATCTTCTTTCTTTGTTCTATAAATTTAGTATTTTGATATAATGTGATTCAGGGACTTCCTTTTCTGATCCAATCTAAGTGATGTTCTGTATGCTTCTAGTACTTTGATAAGAATCTTCTTCTTTAGGCTAGGGAAATTTTCTTCTGTGATTTTTGTTCAAAAATATTTTCTGTGCCTTTGACCTGACCTCCTTCTTCTATTTGTGCTATTCTTAGATTGAAACTTTTCTCAGACTTCCTGGATGTTTTGTGTCAGGAATTTTTTATATTTAAACATTTTCTTTGACAAAGTTATCCATTTCTTCTATGGTGTCTTCAGTGATTGAGATTCTCTCTTCCATCTCTTATATTCCATTGGTAAGTCTTGCCTCTGAGCCCTGATTGAATTCCTGAATTTTTCAATTCCAGATTTCCACCAGTTTGCATTTTCTTTATTTGTTCATTTGCAGGTCTTGAATGGTTTTATTCATTTCCTCCTACTGTTTGTGGTTTATAGATTCCCTCTTTAGGTACTTCTATTATATTCATAAACGCTGTTTTACCTGCTCCAGCTATGTTGCAATACCTGCTGTGGTAGGGTTGTTGAATTACAGTAAAGATATATTGTACTAGCTGTTATTAACTGTGTTTTTATGAGGGTCTCTAGGCAACCGGGATCAAGAAGACTGGAATTCTATGTCCTGATATCTGGTCTTGTCTTTGTTGGGTACATGTTTTGTTCCTTGGGTTTGGTTGCTCTCTCTTGTTCTTAGGAGAGTGTGGTGGCTGTCTGTTGCCTGGTAGGGAATTCTTCTGGAATCCTTGTAGGTATGGCCTCTTGGAATTTCAGGTGAAATGTGTTTCTAGGCACTGGGGGATGGGGTGAGATGAGGTAGTCCACAGGAGGGAGGAAAGCAGGGTGTTTTTTTTTTATCAGAATCTGCTTATCCCATGGGAATGGGAGAAGAGAGTGAGAAGAGGTCACAACCAAATGTCTGCTACAAGAGCTTTGGATGAGACTAGGGCCTCATTTTGGAAGAGCAGAAAGAAAGATGAAGATTTGCAGTTAACCTACTTACTTCCCTGGCAAGAGCAGCCTGTGGGTTCCCAGGGAATTCCTTCTGAAACTGGGGTCTGGGATAAATGAGTGAGGTCAGGGAAGTTAGGAGGGGAAAGTCTGTGATGGATTGGAGATGGGGGTGGTGGTGGTAGAAAGGAAGCCTGAGCAGGACTTCTGCTGCAGAGCTGGAGATGAGACTTGAATCCCCACTCTGCTGTTGAATATCAGTCCAGGCTTGCATGAATTACACAGCCTTATGGCTCTGTCCCCTCTTTCATAAGCTATTGATAATAAAAGAAAACTTACTTTGTATTTATCATGAGTTCTGCACAGATACCTGGGGCACAGTAAGCTTTATCAATGGTATCACTTTTCCTTATGTCTTTAAGTAAAGTTGAGACTTCTCAACTCTCCTGTCAAATGTTTGAGATTGATTCTATTGAGCATTTTGCCATCATACTGCTTGTAGTAACTGTTTTCTTCTCCTCCACTTCATTGGTAATACTTTATTTTTTTTATTCCCTCCAAAATGTAGGTGTGATGATGAACATTATTGGTGGTTTTACTGTGCTAAGCCATTTTCTTTTATAGAGCAAAATTTCTAACAAGTATTGAATTGTGGCTATAAAGAGCTATGTTTCTGGTATGATTTTAGTGAAGGAGGTTGGCATTTAATCTTGACAAATCATGTTTGTCACAGGTTTTTCACTGAGTTCACAGTCTTCACTTATTAAGATTTTAAAAATAGACTCCAGTGGGAAGAAGGTAAGCTAACTGTGGGCCTTCACCTATTCTTCAGTTTCTCCAAATCCAATACTGCAGTCTCATCCCCATGTGGGGATGCATAATGCCATCTTCATATCTTTATATCCTCTCTCAAGATGAAATATTGACACATTAACCATAAAAACAAATAAATGAATGAGTAAATATACTATATACAACAAAATAAAAACTCCAACTAATGTGAGGTAAAAACGTATATAGGAAATGGTGGAAGGAGAAATTTGTGGTCCCAAAATTTGAAGTTGTGGCTCTCATAAATTTCACAAGCCAACCAGGGTCCTCTCAGAGCTCAACCTTGGCTGCATAACACTGCTTCCTGGGAGGTTTCCAAGTGCTGATGCCTGGATTGCCTCCTCAAAGATACCAATTTGGTTCATCTTGGGTGTGGTTTTGGCATCATGATCTTTTCAAAATATCTTCAAAATTACAGAGGAGACTGAAATCGTCACTGTTAGCAGATGACATCACAAAGCTTTTAAATCTGTATTTGAAATGTGATGCGGAGGATTAATATCTCTGCTGCAAGGACCACAAAAGTGTCTCTGAAAAGGGCTGCTGAGCATTTCCCTGCAAGGCTGAGTTGGTGGGTGGACAAGCTGGAAAACCTCTGAGATACATAGTATCTTCATACCCTTTCTAAAAGTAAAGTAGCATGCAGTCTTTTGAGGAAAGCCCAGCCAGAACCCCAGGAGGCCACATTCAATGCTGTGTCATAGAAGTTTCTGGACCACTATCACTGCAGAAGCTGCCTCTAAGGGATAGGCTCAACTTCAGGGTTTTAATGAGTCTCTGGGGATAAACTGCCAATTAACTTCAATTCACATTTTCTTTTATGCTAACTAACCCTTCCCCAAGGTGCTCTGATGGCCTAATTAAACAAAGTTGAGAAGAGAAAGTTTTAGTTTGCCCTTGATGGATGAGGATTGGGAGTTAGAGCCCAGAGCCTCGTATCAGCCTCAATGTAATCTTGGCCACAGCTGATCCCTGCACAGTTCCCAAACTCCCCAGGCACAACCATCCAATTTTCTAGTCAGAGAATGTATTCTCCTTAAGCTAAAATGTTTATCTGTTGATCAGGATATCAGCATATCTGACTCATAACCCTTTCTGGAATCTGGAGCAAGATTGGACTCTTGGATAGGGCAGGGAGGTTTTTAATGGCCATATAGGTTAAGGTCTGGTTGAGACATCTTGCTTTCTATCCATAATTTTTCAAGGTCACTTAGGAATTAGAATTGGTTATGGTAGTTACCTTTCCTATATCCTAATAACACAGTACACATCTATTGACATATTTAATATTATCAAAATTATATAATACAAAGTATGTAATAGCTATACTAGGATCTGGAAATAATTAGATTGCATTATGTCCAGGAAACTAAAAAGAAAAAGGATTTCTCTTCAAGATGGGAAAGATACTGTAAGTATCTTTTTCTATGAGTCTGCTGAGAAAATTTTTCTCAGAAACAGTCATTGACTGAAAACTAATAACACATTGTTTTCTGGACTTTGGCTCCTGAATCCCCAGTACAAAGAACTCTGGAAGCTACAGTCAACTGTAAAACTTCCAACTGGTTCTGTTTGTGTAATTTCAATCTGAACACATGTTCTAAATGAAGGGATGTTCATTGATCTCCTTAGGACATCATCAGAGACGCTAAATAGCTGTGACAATAAGGACAGCAATAGTGTGGACTGATGCCGGTTATGAACCAGGAGTTGACAAACAACTTGACACATACAACTCACTTAATCCTCACAATAATTCTAGTTGAGAAGACTGTCAGACACAAGCAACTAATGTCTTATAGCACAGAAAAGTCAGTATATTTGATAACAAGTAAAAGGACATTCCAAAAATTTGAGAGGAGATTATGAATGTTTCTAACCCAAAGAAATAATAACCATATCTATTTATCTGAGGTAATCAGCATGTCAATTATTCTGATCTTATCATCATACATTGTATTTATGCATTGAGATGCCAAACTGGGCCCCACAAATGTGTAATTACAATGTATCGGTGATACGGTATTAAAATTGTAGAGGACAGTGAACACACTAGAAGCTGATTCAAGGTCATTAAATAATTGGCTTCTGTTAAGTACAAAAGAAAGATTCAGAAAAATATAAAATTTTCAGTTATGCATGTTCTAGCAAAACTTTGGAAAGAATCAACCAACAGTGTTTATGAGCAATTTGACAAAGGTGCCTATGAGCACTTTGAGATGGCTTTATTGAAGAGTTGACTTTAACTACCACAAATATAACTGTCCATACATTTAATTTTAAGTCATATCAACCTACTGTTTAAAGGAGTTAAGTAATATATTAAAAGTAAGAAACTATAACAATGTTCATACATTTAATTTTAAGCTGCATCAACTTATTGTTTAAAGGAGTAAGTAATATATTATAAGTAAGACATTATAACAAGCAAATAAATCATCAAACTCTGTAGGGCAGTTCTGTAAAGCAAAGGACATGGTCAATAAAACAAAACAACAGCCTATATAATGGGAAAAGATCATCACTAACCCCATATCAGACAGAGGTCTGATATCCAAAATATACAAAGAAGTCAAGAAATTGGTCATCAAAAGAACATATAATCCAATAAAGAAAATGGAGTACATACCTAAACAGAGAACTCTCAACAGAGGAATCTAAAATGGCTGAAAGACAGACACTTAAGGAAATATTCAGCATCCCTAGTCATCAGAGAAATGCAAATCAAAACAACTCTGAGATTTCATCTTCCACCTGTAAGAATGGCCAAGATCAAAAACACTGATGACAACTTATGCTGGAGAGGTTGTGGGGAAAAGGGAACACTCCTGCATTGCTGGTGGGAGTTCAAGCTGGCACAGCCCCTTTGGATGTCAGTGTGGCAATTTCTCAGAAAATTAGGAAACAACCTTCCTCAAGAACCAGTAATACTATTTGTGGGTATATATCCAAAGGATGCTCAATTGTGCCACAAGGACATGTGCTCAACTATATTCATACCAGCATTGTTTGTCATAGCCAGAACCTGGAAACAACCTAAATGCTCCTCGACCAAAGAATGGATAAGGAAATTGTGGCACATTTACACAAAGGAGTACTACACAGCAGAAAAAAATAATGACATCTTAAATTTTGCAGGAAAATGTATGGAGGTAGAAAACATCATCTTGAGTGAGGTAACTCAGACCCAGAAAGACAATTATCAAATGTACTCACTCATAAGTGGTTTTTAAACATAAAGCAAAGAAAGCCAGCCTACAAATTACAATCCCAGAGAACTTAAGACAACAATGTGGACACTAAGAGAGACTTACATAGATCTAATCTACATGTGAAGTAGGAAAAGACAAGATCTGAATAAATTGGGAGCATGGGGACCTTGGGGGAAGGTTGAAGGGAGGAAGGGAGAGGCAGGGAGGGAAGCAGAGTAAAATGTAGAGCTCAATAAAAAAAGAGCTGGAAACTGAAAAAGAAACAGTAGGGCAGAAAGATTAAGTTTGGCAACTTTCCCATGATGATAGACCTGACCAGGTGCTGAAGTTGGACTCCAGAACCTCCAGCCTTTGTTACTACCCTGTTCTTGGTTCATCCTATTTGGTAACAAGCCCAGCTCTCTTTATATTCTGGTTTGAATTGGTTGATTCCATATCTGAGTTTAACCATGAATTATTTTGCAAGTTGATTTAATAGCCATAATAGAAGTAGTTTGTAGGTAAATACTGTAGATAGTTTTTGTCAGGCATTAAGTACTATTTACTTTTCAGTTTTAATGAGGAGTGTTATCCAAAACATTGCATTACTTTACTAAGTCTTGACAAAGTGCTCCAAATGGAAGGACTTAGAACAATAGAAATATATTTTCTCAGAATTCTGAAGGCTTGAAGTCTGGGCTCAGGTTTCTTCTAAGGCCTTTCCCTTGGCTTATTGATGGCCACATCTTCCTTCATTTTCATCAGACATATGGTCATCTTTATGTGTGTCTGTTTCTCAGACATGTCTCAATAGTACTGGTAATATTAGATTACTCACTCTAATGATAACATCTTAATTTTATCTCTTTAAAGACCCTATCCCAAGAGATAATGGAGATAATGCTGGCTTGAGAGACTAGAATTTGAACTTCAACAAATTTTGGAGAGAATTCAGTCTATCATCTATCTATCTATCTATCAGCTATCTATTCTATCTCCTGTTTATCCATGTAAGCAAGTAAAACATAAAAATCATAACCTTTAAGAAATGGCATATGAAAAAATCAAGACAGAAGTCCGAGAAAAAAGTTAGAAGGGCTTTTTTAAAGGCTTTAAAACTCCATGTTTGAAGTAAGTGCTTTGCTCAGCAAATGAGGGCTTTTTCTCCTTGTGCTTCCAGGATTTGGAGGGAGGAGTGGAAGAAAACAGTGTCACTGGATTTGCAGAAACCAGAGATCTACATATTACTCCCATGAAATTTCCTATAGATAATTCAAAGGTCTCCAATGGTCTAGAGGATCATTCAAGAAAGATGAGTGAGAAAGACAAAAACCAGGTTGATGGTTAGTGATTATTGATTAACAGAAATAAGGCAGATGTCATCATCAGACTATAACATAACACCAAAGAGGCAGGCTAGGAAAACCACCAGCAACAAGACAAAGTATGTTATCTTTAGGAGCATCAGAGTAAGTTATGTAAATTCAGAAAGAGAAAAGCCATGTGGAATATGAATGAACAAATTTATTCAAATTAGAACAGAGTTCACTGAGAAATTGTATTGGGAGGAGAAAAGCTCAGAATTGGGTTGTGATTAGGTAGAATGAGGGTTCAAAGGCAGTAACAAAACTGAATGGTAGAAACAAACTGTAGACATGAGTGTATTGCATGTGAAATTGTCAATGCATTGGTGGCAGTCCAAACTCACTCAGTGCATACAGTAACATTACTTGCTGCTACATCCATAGAGGTACTACAACTTTCCACACAGACATCTTCATTCTTCCATGGCACAGGCATCTATATTTTCCTGCTACAACAATCCAAGAATCATCAACTGATCAGAGCTGATACAGAAATATAACCAATGTGTCATACATGTAACAAAGTAAACTGAATGGCATGTCTTCACCCCAGTTCTACTTTGACTTAGGTTGGGGATCTGTGGAGAAATGAAAAGGATTGAAAATTTCTTTTAGTCAGTTTTATTTTATTTTTTAATAACAATCAAAATACAATGTTCCAGTACATGTATCATTGTTGAATGAACAAATCAGCAGAGTAATACAAAACAATCAGAAATCATCTATTTGTAGTATTTAAGAACAAATCAACTCCTTTAGGTATTTAAAGACACACTACATATTATTATAGTCACTAAGGTAGGTAAAAGGTCATCAATGTCTTATTTTTAAATCCAAAGCTTTAAGATTATCTATCTGCTTGCTAACTAAAATGTAATGAGGGACTGAGAATTTTGTTTTTATTAAAATGAAAATACTAGAGACAAAGCAAGAACATCGTTGCAGTGCATCGTGTAAAATAATCTATACAACTGCTTTACTAAGTATATAACACATTTTATATTTCATTTCAGAGAAGCCTTTATAACAGACATTTTAGTATAATAACTTTTTTTCCAAGACAGGGTTTCTCTGTGTGGCTTTGGAGCCTGTCATGGAACTAGCTCTGTAGACTAGGCTGGCCTCAAACTCACAGAGATCTGCTTGCTTTGCCTCCGGAAGTGCTGGGTTTAAAGGCATGCGCCACCACTGCCCGGCTGTATGGTAACTTTTAATTCAACAGAATTTTGATTTCTTGTAGCTTTTAGCCATATTTGTACAATCTCAGTTTTTCAATAGTGTAACCTGTAAAAGCAGGAAAAAAAATCAGTAGAAAAAAATGGAGGGATGGGAGGTTGGGGGAAAAAAGACCAGTTGTCTCCTCTCTGGGTTTTGACATGGTTGAAGAAAGGTTTTGACATAGTCCTTGCCAGTAACTCATATGCATGACAAAAGAAGGCATTTCTAGTTAAGAAGAATAAACATTTTTCTTTCCTTTTTTTATTCTTACATTCTTTTTTCCTTCCTTCCTCCTTCCTTTCTTTCTTTCTTTCTTTCTTTCTTCCTTTCTTTCTTTTTTTTTTTAAAAAAAAAATATGGTCAAATGCCATGAAGTAGGTGGCAATGCCTTAATCATATGCATGCTGTTAGACCTAAGGACCCAAGGTGTGTACTAACCGTCTCTCCTTTCATATAACACTCTTTTTTCTGTTTTTTACTTTACTTTTGATAAATTTGAGACACTTCTACAATAATTTACAAAATTTTTCTTCTCTCACATATTTCATCTCAACCTTGGTTTTCCCTCACTCCTCTTATTCAAGTCCCCTTCCCCTCCCCCACATACATATCCCCTCTTCCTCATATCCAGTCCCCTTCATTTCCCTTAAGAGAAGGGCAGGCCTCTCTGGGATATCAACCAAACACAGCATGTCAAGTTATAATAAAATTAGGCATATCTCCTCATATTAAGGCTGGAGGAGGCAACCCAGGAGGAGGAAAAGGGTTCCAAAAGCAGGTAAAAATGTCAGAGACAGCCACTTACACTGTTAGGAGTTCTACAAAAACACCAAGCTGCACAGAGCATGTAGGTCAGACTCTTACAGGCTCCCCGAGATTAGTCTCTGCCAGTCCCTATGAGCCTTGCTTAGCTGATTCAGTGGACCATTTTCTTGTGGCATCTTGACCCCCTTGGCTCCTAAATTCTTTCTTGTCCTCTTGTTCAGGGTTCACCAATTGTCACCTGTTGTTTGGCTGTGGGTCTCTGCATCTGCTCCCATCAATTGCTGGATGAAACAGAAACTTTTCTTTATCCTGGAAATTCCTGACAGATTGAAGTGATTGTGAATCACAGGAATGTCAACTCAGAAAGGCTCGGGGACGAATGCACCTGGAATATAGGATGGTGAGGTGGTTGCTCTTGGTTGTCAAACATGATGGAGTGAGAGATGCCCAGGACTGTTGAAATGTATCTCTCTGTGTGAGGACATCTCCAGAGATTGATGATTGACAGTGACTCAGGGTGGTGAGACTTGCCCCAAGTAAGAATAGTACCAGAAAATGTACACACTGCCCAGACAAAGAGGGGAAGTGAGGTTAAGGCAGTACAGTGTTTGCCAGTCCTTTATTTACTGAGTGACTGTGTCCATTGTTGTTGCCAACCAGACTTCAACTTCTTTGATATTTCAATATGGACTTAGTACTGGTGATTGCCAGCGAATTTCCAGGCTTTCCCTGCTGGATTTGGAACTGTGGAGGAGTCATACCTTCTGGAGAAAGAGCCTGGTTCTCTGCATCTATAGCATACAGATGACCACTGTTAGATCACCTAGTCTCTATTGTGTAAGCCAGTCCAGTAAATCCTATTTCTGAATATGTGTCTACCCACATATTTTACTGATTCTGTGCCTCTAGAAAACCTTGTCTAATACAGAAGGGAATTAAGATTAGAGACCCAAACACATGCAAAAGCATAGAGCAGTCTTACAAGAGTAAGCTAGGTGATTGGTGTCAGGTGCTGAGAAACTTTCTCTAGAAGCCAGGACGTATAGTTCACATGAAAATTTAGCCTACAGATCAGGATTTTATCATGCCATGACCATGGAATACAAATTCTGAACCTGAACCTTTAATTGGTTAAGGAGGCCTCTCTCTCTCTCTCTCTCTCTCTCTCTCTCTCTCTCTCTCTCTCTCTCTCTCTCTCTCTCTCTCTCTCTCTCTTCTCTCCACACACACACACACACACACACACACACACACCTCATCCCACATCTACCACTTTACCATCAAGGTCCATGGATTTTACTAATCCTTGTAGAAGTAAGTTTATTCATTTGGTACTTAAACTTGTTTATCAGTTTTATCAGTTTATGTAAGCCCCATTTCGTATTTGTTTCTTAAACTATTGATAAATGGATTCAGTATTGATGTCAATATTGTATAGCTGACAGTTGCTATTTGGTCCTTGGCTGTATAGCTGAGCAAGGGCTGGAAATAGCTATAGCTAATATTGCCATGGAACAGAGTGACCGCAGTAAGATGGCAGCTACAGGTGGAGAAAGGCTTATGCTTCCCAGGAGCTTAGGAAATCTTGAGAACATTGATGAAGATCCTCAGGTGTGAGACGACAATACAGATGAAGGGAGCCATGATAGATGCTGCCTGTGGATAAGTTTTTGTTGATGAGGGGAGCCATGATAGATGCTGCCTGTGGATAAGTTTTTGTTGATGAAGGTGAAAGAGAAGGACTGTTTAGCACAGAGTTGACATCGCAAAAGAAGTGATGGATGACATTTGATGCATTAAAGGTGAGTTGATGCTTTTTCTTCCTTCCTTCATCCCTCCCTTCTTTCCCTTTCTCCTTTCCTCTTTACATTCCTTTCTTCTTTATGCCATTCTTCAGTGCTTGGAATCAAACCTGTTAAATCACACTCTAGGCAAGTGATCTATTATTGAGCTATTTCACTATAGATAAATAACCTTTTTTAAAAATTGAGCTGTTTCTTGTACATTATTTACAGGCAAAATAATGAAGTCACTTAAGCCACAGGGAACAGAATATAAACAGCAATAAGGAGAAGAAATGAGAGGGAGAAAAGGTCAAAGGAAGCAGAAAAATCATACGACAAAATCCTCCCTTCACTTCTCTACTCCTTAACTAAAAATTTGTATCTTGAGGTCTGAGAAATGTAATGAAGAAGTAGATAGGAATAAAAATAGATTAAAATTTAGAGAATGTATGTAGAAAGTCATCTTTCTGTCTAGTGATGATAGATTAAGTCTCTAAGATTAGACTGCTCATCAGACACTGAAAATTTATTCCCCTCTTTTGACAATCTGTTTTTATTTTATGTGTCTGTGTATTTGCCTGTACATATGTGTGTGCAGCATTTGTGTACCTAGTGGCAATGGAGGCCAGAAGAGGGTTCTAATCCCCTGAACTGGAGCTACAGGCAATTGTGAGCCATTATATAGGTGCTGGGAACTGACACATACTCCTTTGGAAGAGCAGCCAGTGTTCTTAATTGCAAAGGCATCATCTCTCCAGCCCGCGCCCCCAGAGTTGATGTTTTACATTGAGAACACATAGATCTAGTTTCATGTACAAATTCCACTCCTTTCATTTATGTTCCATAAAATGGTTTGTCAGGTCAGGTAAATCTGTGTCAAGAAATCACACACACACACACACACACACACACACACACACACACACACACCAACATACAAAAATCCCCATCTAATTTTAAAAAAATCTCTCAATGCTTCTTGGATCTGAATGTTCCCTTTCATGAATTCTTATCACAAGCTGTAGTTAGTTATAACTCCTGCCTCCTTTGTGAGAATGTCTTTTGTAACCATACCACTGTGTCTCTAATATGTATGGGGGGGTGAAGACATAAGTCAATGATGTGCCAAAATATCTCAAGGATGTAAAGAAATTTTAAGTGGCCCCACTCCCATCTCTTTTGACTACCTTGTTTACTATGACATTTGCTTAGCTTGATGTAGATCAATAGTGATAAATTTCTGTTTCTTGTTCTTCCAAACTATCACAAAGTACCAGTCATTGATATCTTGACCCAGTTTCCCCTGTGAAACTTCAAAATGATAATTTGGTCTCCCTTTTAACTCTAAATTTACCAAATGAACCGTTACCCCAATCTAGCCTCCCAAAGTTAGAGAAAGTTTAGAAACAAAATCAAGCTTTTGCTAGCCTGACTAACTACACTTTCCACATTCTCACCAGGCATTCTAAGGTTGATTTCCTACCCAGAACATATGTTGGTCATACAGACACTTGTTTAGTAGCTGTGAATTCATGACTTTATTCTGCAACAACAACAACAACAGACAGAAAAATTTCCCATCTAATCTTTGGTCACCATTACCTTCACAATATTCAGCCTGGTGCTTAGATATTCAGCTTCAGTTTCTCACTACCATTTCTGGGGGAGATCCAGACTGTAAGCACACAAAATGTTCATATCAAGGCCCCAATACCCAGCCTGATACATAGTGTCTATTTCACTTAGTAATTTCTGATTATATCTTTCTTCTTCTAGTTTAAATTTCCTCAGCTCTATTGAAGTACAATTTATTAGTTTTGTGTTAAGTGTGATAATTTGATTCAATATAGGTATGTATATTAAAATTGTTGCTAATTGGGTGTATATATAGTGAGAACATTTCATAATAAAAATATAGTACTAAAAGAGCTTTCTGTGCAAACACAAAGACCTAAATTCTACAGTATAGATAAAATTAAAACAAAATGTTGCAGGCATGTTTCAAAATAAGAACACAAATTCATGTAATAGATAATGTTAAAATCAATATGAATGGCATTTATAATGGGATTTGATTTTCTTTTTGAATTATTATTAGTTTATTGTAAAATTTTAATTCTTTGAATGTAATGGAAATTTAAAATACAATAATGAACTTAACTTTTTCATGTTTAATTCTGTCAATATTATAAATTTAAATAATGTATGTTGAAAAGGTATTAATTTTAAACTTTTGTCTGTAGGTTTCAGATAATAAAACCTGATGTTAGTTGTAATTCAAAAACCTGTACTCCACAATTGGGAAACTTAAAGGAAATGGACAATTTTTCAGATAAATATCACTTACCAAAATTAAATCAAGACCAGATAAGCAATTTTTTCATTATTATTATTATTAAAAAATTCCACCTCCTCCCCTCCTCCCATTTCCCTCCACATCCTCCACTTCCACTAACCCTCCCTCTGCAGTCCAAAGAGCAGTCAGGGTTCCCTGCCCTGTAGGAAGTCCAAGGTCCTCCCCCCTCCAATCAGGTCTAGGAAGGTGAGCAGTCAAACAGACTAGGCTCACACAAAGCCAGTACATGCAATAGGATCAAAACCCAGTGCCATTGTCATTGGCTTCTCAGTCAGCACTCATTGTCCGCCAAGTTCAGGGATTCTGGTTTGATCACATGCTTCTGATGAAGTTCAGCTGGCCTTGGTGAGCTCCCATTAGATCAGCCCACATGTGTCAGTGGGTAGGTGCACACCTCATGGTCCTGACTTCCTTGCTCATGTTCTCCCTCCTTCTGCTCCTAATTTGGACCTTGGGAGCTCAGTCCAGTGCTCCAATGTGGGTCTCTGTCTCTATCTCCATCCATCACCAGATGAAGGTTCTATGATGATATGCAAGATATTCATCAGTACGTCAGTAGGATAGGGCCATTTCAGGCTCCCTCTCCTCAGCTGCCCAAGGAACTAGCTAGGGACATCTCCCTGGACACCTGGGAACTCCTCTAGAGTCAAGTCTCTTGCCAAGCCTAAAATGGCTCCCTTAATTAAGATATATACATTTCCCCAAGCTGTCCCCATCCTCCCCTTCTCACTTTTCTCTCCCCATCTCCCCTTTCCCCACCCCACCCCACCCCCAAGTTCCCAATTTTTGCCTGACCATCTTGTCTACTTCCAATATCCAGGAGGATAACATTATGTTTTTCTTTGGGTTCACCTTCTTATTTAGGTTCTCTCGGATCATGACTTATGTGATCAATGTCCTTTATTTATGGCTAGAATCCACTTATGAGTGAGTATATACCATATTCATTTTTTTGGGTCTGGGTTACATCACTCAGGATAGTGTTTTCTGTTTCCATCCATTTGCATGCAAAATTCAAGATGTCATTGTTTTTTTTCCACTGAGTAGTACTCTAATGCGTATATATTCCACACTTTCTTTATCCATTCTTCCATTGAGGGGCATCTAGGTTGTTTCTAGGTTATGGCTATTACAAATAATGCTGCTATGAACATAGTTAAACAATTGCTTTTGTCATATGATAGGGCATCTCTTGGGTATATTCCCAAGAGTGGTATTACTGTATCTTGGGGTAGGTTGAGCCCAAATTTCCTGAGAAATTGCCACACTGATTTCCAAAAAGGTTGCACAAGTTTGCATTCCCACCAGCAATGGATGAGTGTGCCCCTTACTCCACAACCTCTCCAACAAAGGCTATCATTGTTGTTTTTGATTTTAGCCATTCTGACAGGTGCAAGATGGTATCTCAGAGTTGTTTTGATTTGCATTTCCCTGATTGCTAAGGAGGTTGAGCATGACCTTAAGTGTCTTTTGGCAATTTGAACTTCTTCTATTGAGAATTCTCTGTTCAATTCAGTGCTCCATTTTTAATTGGGTTAATTAGCATTTTAAAGTGTAGTTTCTCGAGTTCTTTATATATTGTAGAGATCAGAACTTTGTCTGTTGCGATGTTGGTGAAGATCTTCTCCCAATCAGTAGGTTGCCTTTTCGTCTTAATGACAGTGTCCTTTGCTTTACAGAAGCTTTTCAGTTTTAGGAGGTCCCATTTATTCAATGTTGCCCTTATTGTCTGTGCTACAGGGGTTATACATAGGAAGTGGTATCCTGTGCCCATATGTAGTAGACTACTTCCCACTTTCTCTTCTATCAGGTTCAGTGTGTTCAGATTAATATTGAGGTCTTTATCCATTTGGACTTGAGTTTTGTGCATGGTAATAGATATGGATCTATTTTCATTCTTCTACAGGTTGACGTCCAGTTTTGCCAGCACCATTAGTTGAAGATGCTTTCTTTCTTCCATTGTATACTTTTGGATCCTTTGTCAAAAATCAGGTGTTCATAGGTTTGTGGGTTAAAATCTGGGTCTTCTATTCGATTCCATTGGTCAACTTTTCTGTTTTTATGCCAATACCAAGCTGTTTTTCATACTGTGGCTCTGTAATAGAGTTTGAAGTCAGGGATCGTAATGCCTCCAGAAGTTTCTTTATTGTATGATTGTTTTGGCTATCCTGGGTTTTTTGTTTTTCCATATAATGTTGATTGTTGGGATTTTAATAGATTGCCTTTGGTAGAATTGCCATTTTTACTATGTTGATCATACCCATCCAAGAGCATGGGAAGTCTTTCCATTTTCTGGTGTCCTCTTCAATTTCTTTCTTCAATGCCTTAAAGATCTTGTCACATAGATCTTTCCCTTCCTTGGTTAGAGGTACCCCAAGATACTTTATGCTATTTGTGTCTATTTTAAAAGATGAAGTTTATTTGAATTCCTTCTCTGCTTCTCTATCCTTTGTGTATAGGTGGGCTACTGATTTTTTGAGTTGATCTTGTAACCTGCCACTTCACTGAAGTTATTTATCAGCTGTAGGAGTTCTTTGGTAGAGGTTTGGGGATCACTAATGTACACTATCATATCATCTGCAAATAACAAAAGTTTGATTTCTTCCTTTCCAATTTGAATCCCCTTGATCTCCTTATGTTGTCTTATTGCTTTTGCTAGAACTTCAAGAACTGTGTTGAAGAGATATGGTGAGAGTGGACAGCCTTGTCTTGTTCCTGAATTTAGTGGAATGGCTTTGAGTTTCTCTCCATTTAATTTGATATTAGCTGTTGGCTTGCTATATATTGCTTTCATTATATTTAGGTATGATCCTTGTTTCCCTATCCTTTCCAAAACCTTTATCATAAAAGGGTGTTGAATTTGTCAAATTTTTTTTCTGTATCTAATGAAATGATCATATGGTTTTTTTTCTTTCAGTTTATTTATATGATGGATTAAATTGATAGATTTTCATATGTTGAACCAGCCCTGCAACCCAGAGATGAAGCCTAGTTGACTGTAATGGATATTTTTAAAAATAGGTTCTTAGATTCTGTTTGCCAGAATTTTATTGGGAATTTTTGTATCATGAGTGAGATTGGTCTGCAATTCTCTTTCTTGGTTGAGTCTTTGTGTGGTTTTGGAATCAGGGTGACTGTAGCTTCATAAAAAGAGTTTGGCAATGATGTTGTAATAAGAGTGGCGGGGCTGCATCCCCAGCACCCCGGCCGCCTGCTAGCTTATGCCCCGAAATAGCAACACACAAATTGTATTCTTTTAAACACTGCTTGGCCCATTATATCTAGCCTCTTCTTAGATAACTCTCGCACCTGGACTAGCCCATTTCTTATAATGTTTGTAGCACGACGAGGTGCGCTTACCAGGGAGATTCTAGCCTATGTCCATCCTGGATCAGAGCTTCATCATGAGTGCCTCAGAGAGCAGAGCTTATCGTGGGGAACATGGCATCTCTGAGCTCACTTCCTCTTCCTCCCAGCATTCTGTTCTGTTTACTCCTCCCACCTATGTTTTAACCTATCAGGACCAAGCAGTTTCTTTATTGCTTAACCAATAAAATCAACAAATTAATATATGACACTCCCACATCACTTCCCCTTTTTCTGTTTAAACAAAAAAGAAGGCTTTAACTTTAACATAGCAAAATTACATATAACAAAACAGTTATCAAGCAAGAATTACAGTTACAATATTTATATCCATTTTATCTTTTATCATAACAATGGAAAACTATAACTATCTATCTATTCTTCAACTCCATCAAAGACTCCAGAAGAATACAATATTACCTAAGCAAACAAAAAAAGAAACTTACAAAACTCTAGAAATAACAGAGACATCTCGCTGCCTGTACAGTCATCCAAAATTCCTCTGTACCATTGGGGCATCCATCTTCAGCCTACAGGCCCATAGTTTCCAGAAGATATTTCCATGAAGGGACATTTCAAAGTCAGTTCAGTCACTATCTGTTGTGTCCTGAAGAATGTCTTGCAGACTCCTTCATGAATCAGGAACTTCGAAAGATCATCTCACTTTTAAGCAAGTTCAGCAGTCCTCTCTCTGCAGGTTCTTTGTGTCCAGTTTATGCAATAGTCCAGGCAAGAGCAGTTCCTTGCCCAAATGGCTATCAAACTCCATAAGGATCCTCTTCGATGCCCATCTTCCTCTCGAAGTAGAATGGTGCTGCCAGGAGCAGAGTATCTCATTGTCATGAAAAGCCCTAAGTTATTAAAACATTTAAAATGCCATATTCTCTAGCCTTTTAAAGATATGAAGAATGCCTATCTGAAATATATCCATGCACATCTAGAAAATCTAACTAACATGACTGCAAACTTGACTATTATAGATGATTATTAAGAGCCTATATACATTACATTTTTAAGTGAACTACACAATCACGATACCTGAAGATCAGAAACACATATACATATAACAAAATTGACCTTAAATCTCTATCAATAAAGCAAAATCTATACTAATGCAAATTATTCATATCTATATCATATCCCCCCTTTTTCCATCACATTGGGCGCCATTTTGTTGTAATAAGAGTGGCGGGGCTGTGTCCCCAGCACCCAGGCTGCCTGCTAGCTTATGCCCCGAAAAAACAACACACAAATTGTATTCTTTTAAACACTGCTTGGCCCATTATATCTAGCCTCTTCTTGGATAACTCTCGCACCTGGACTAGCCCATTTCTTATAATGTTTGTAGCACCATGAGGTGCACTTACCAGGGAGATTCTAGCCTACGTCCATCCTGGGTCGGAGCTTCATCATGAGTGCCTCAGAGAGCAGAGCTTATCGTGGGGAACATGGCATCTCTGAGCTCACTTCCTCTTCCTCCCAGCATTCTGTTCTGTTTACTCCTCCCACCGATGTTTTAACCTATCAGGGCCCAGCAGTTTCTTTATTGCTTAACCAATGAAATCAACAGATTGATATATGATACTCCCACATCACAATGACTCTTCTGATTCTATTATATGTTTTGTTTCTTAAAAGCTTTCATGAGAAACACACATATGTTTCTCTAAAAAAATAAGTCCTTTCTTCAAAGAGTTTAAAGCATTGTTAGAACTGAAAAAGTATTCCATTTTTTTCTATATGATCTAGTTGCATAGAAAAACACTTTCTTCTGAAAGTGTGTTTTGCTTCTTAAAAGGTTTTGTGAGAAACACACATATATTTTTCTAAAAAGAGAATCACTTCCTTTGAACAGTTCAAAGCATTGTCAGAAGTAAAACGAGTATTCCGTTTCTTTCTATATGCGGTAGTTTGAAACATAAACACCTTCCTTTGAAAGTGTGTTTTGCTTCTTAAAAGCTTTCATGAGAATGGCACATGCGTTTCTCTCAAAAGAGAAGCCCTTTCTTCAAACAGTTCAAAGCATTGTTAGAAGTGAAAAAAGTTTTCCATTTCTTTCTATTTGCTGTAGTTGGGAAGATAAGATTTTCTCCATGGTGTCTTCAGAATCTGAGATTCTTTCTTCTATCTCTTGTATTCTATTGGTTATGCTTATTTCTGTTTTCTCTGCTCGTTGACCTAGATTTTCCAGCTGGCCCTTGGTTTGTGTTTTCTTCCTTGCTTCCATTTCAGTTTTCAATTCTTGAACTGTTTCCATTACCTGTTTGATCATTTTTTCTTGTTTTCCCAGGGTATCATTTACATATTTACTCATTTCTTCAAACTTTTTGTTATATATATATATATATATATATATATATATATATTTTTATATATATATATATATATATATATATATATATATATATATCCATTTCTATAAGGACATTTTTTACATGCTATTTAAGAGACTCTATTGCTTTCATAAAGTCAATTTTTTCCACTTCTTCTGGATTAGGGTGTACAAGACCTTCTGTTGTAAGATCATTGGGTTCTGATGTTTTTCACATTGTTTTTCAGATTGATGGAGGAATTCTTGCCTTGGTGCCTGCCCATCTCCTCCTACAAATGCTATCCAATGGATCTTCTGAAACAGAATCAGGTTCCCTTGCTGGCCAGGGATCTTGCTGACAAAAGGCCTACCTTTCTGCAGGCAAGCTACCAAAACAAAGGAACTCCCACCACCCTTTGCCCCCAGCACCCATCCCAGTGCCCAAACAGGCTGAGCTGGCTGATCCCATGGCCCCCGTGGAAGGGAGGAAGAAGGGAGGAGGTTCCTGGATGCAATCTGGGATGGGCTAGGAAGAGAGAGGTCCTAGCAGAAGGGAGCAACCCCAGCAGAGGGGAGCAGCCCCTGCAGAATGATCGGGGAGCCAAGGGGGTCGGGGAATGTCCTTGTTCCATTTCCTGGCTCTGTGTAGACACAGAAGCAGATGGGGGCTTTGTGGGGAGGAAGGCCTCTTCTGGCCTTCAGGCATACAGACAGAATATTGTATATATAATAAATAAATAAATATTAAAAAAAGAAAGTTGGGTGTGGCAGTTTGCCTAAAAGCTCAGAATTTGGGGGTAAGGATGGGACAGTACAGATAGCCATTCCTGATTCCCCAAAGCTTACTGGCTGACCTAGCTGAATCACTGAGACCCAGGTTCAGTGAGAAATGCTGCTTCAAAAATAAAGAAACAAACTAATACATAAACTAAGGTGAAGTGTGACCAAGTAGACTATGGTCTCCACTCCATGCACAAACATACATACCAACAGAAACAACTGTATATAAGCCACACCTACAAAGATTAATAATAATAATAAAGTTCGGGCAGTGGTGGTGCACACCTTTAATCCAAAAGGATTAAACCTGAATAAAATAGGCAGGTGGATCTCTGTAAGTTTTAGGCAAGCCTGCTCTACAGAGCTAGTTCCAGGACAGCCAAGGTTGTTTTAGAGAAACCCTGTCTCGATCCCCATAATAATAATTGTAATAATAATAATAATAATAGTAAATGCCATTATTCCACACAACATGGGGTAAGTTAGAATAGAGTGCAGCCTGATTTATGCAACAAGTTTTTCTTTTCTTTTTTTTTTGAAAAAAACTATATATTTTATGTGCATTGGTGTTTTGCCTGCAAGTATGTCTGTGTGAGGGTGTCAGGTTATCGAAAACTGGAGGTAGAAACAGTTGTGAGCTGCCCTGTGGGTGCTGAGAATTGAATCCAGGTCCGCTGGAAGAGCTGTCAGTGCTCTTAACCACTGAGCCATCTCTCCAGCCCCTGCACAAAGTATTGCCAAATTCATACCAGCAGACCTCTCAGGGTACTTAAGGAATTTCCTGTTTTAACTATTTAAAGACAGACTATTGTATACATAATAAATAAATAAATAAATAAATAAATAAATAAAATATTTTTTTAAAAAAAGACATTTGTCTATACAGTAAATGGTTAATTTTTAATTGTGTGGTGGGGATCATAAAATATCAAAATTGAAGGGAAGATTAGCATGTATTTTAGCCCAGTTCTCCTAAGCTGTCAAATGAGGACACCCAAAGTTTGAAACGGGGAGTGACTTTCTGTGGTGGAGATAGTTTTCTGAGAGCCATAATTTTCTGCCTCATAATTCCTTCCATTAGAAACAGATTTGAACTTTTCTCTGTTATCCTGGATTTACAGCCCCTGTGCATTCTTCAAGGGATGCTGGGAGATGAGGATTTCTTTCACAAGCTAACTATGTGACATGATGTAGCTGAGTGTGTCATGTTACAAGTGTTAAGGAAGGTGATAGACACTTTCAAGGAAATATTAGATCCAAAGACAAGAAAGGAGCTAAGAAGGGTGGGGGTTGGATTTAGAACAGTACCGTGAGAAATCTTCATGCAGAACACTTTGCTACGACGAAATGATAACTCGGTGACATCATCAAACTGAGTTTGTGAGAGCAGATGTAGTGTCAAATGACGGAGCTTGCAGCTTAGTTCTGCATAAATACTGACTCTCAGGGCAGGAAGCATCTTATTCTCATGGCCTATTGAAGAGGTTATTCCTGTGATAGAAATCCTCACAAGTTGTGAGGCTTGGGAATTCAAGTGATCAAACCAAACCCTAAATAGAGCCATGAGCCTTAAGGTGATTCTGGGGCCAGTTTTCATGTTGCCCAAAAGGACAGTTTTAGGGATGAAGGGGCGGACTTTGGGTTCAGGTGACAGAGTGGACTTTAGGTTTAAGTGACAAAATGGATTTTGGATTCAGGTGAAGGGGTGGACTTTGAATTCAGGTGAAGGATGGACTTTGGGTTCAGGTGAAGGGTGGACTTTGGTGAGGGAGTGAACTTTGAGTTTAAATGATGGAGTGGACTTTGGGTTCAGCTGATGGAGTAGGCTTTGGGTTTAGCTGATACAGAAACCTTTGGGTGTAGGATAGAGATGCAGAAACAGTTTGAGTTGGAGTGCTGGCTTGGAATACTGCGGTCCAATGTGGCCACTGTTTTCTGATACTGCTCATGAAGCCATTGGGTTGTCCTTGGCATTCTGTTGACTCATCCAAGCTGGTGAGCAGAGGGAATTCTTAATTTTGAAAGTTGCTAATTCACAACCAGATTTTCAGAGTTGGTATTATAATGGACTGAACAGTTCTGAATCTGCTAAGTACTATCTTTACCAAATATATGTAGTGTTTTGATAATATTTACTGAAGATTATCAGACAGAGAAACTTCTGAGCAACTAATGGCCTTAGGATGCTGTGGAAGAAATCATTTCTTTTTAGTATTATATTTTAAATGCTATAATATTACTGTAATATAAAGTTTCAGATTCATAGTAGCAGAAGCCATGCTATGTGTTGGAGCAGAAATACTGAGCTGCCAACTTTGTAACTACCACAGCTGCAGCTTATCTCGCTACTGAAAGATGTGCTTCTAGGCTGGGATATAGCTCGGTGCTAGAGCCCTTGTTTGTGTCTATGGCCTTGGGCACAAGCTTTAGCACTGTCAAAGGGGGAGAAAGAAGAGCTTTGGAAACCCAGGCCCTGTGAGGGTTTGAGGGACTATTCTCCCTTTCAACTGTGAATTGTGAAAGTGAGATACAGTGGTCTTCAGGTATTGCCTTTTAGGTTTGCTTTTGTTTTGCCTCGGATTGGGGTCTAACCTAGGGTTCTATGTGTGTTGACAAGCTCACGGCCACTGACCTAATTCCCTAGGCCAGGGTAATTTCTTAAGAACATATAATGGGGGAGTAGAATGTTTTATGTGTTACTTAGTAATTAAAACTACTCTTTATTAAAAAATATTTCTTTATTATATATCAAGTGTTCTGCCTGCACACCAGAAGGCACCACATCCTGTTATAGATGGTTGTGAGCCACCATGTGGTTGCTGGGGATTGAACTCAGGACCTCTGAAAGAGCAACCAGTGCTCTTAACCTCTGAGCCGTCTCTCCAGTCCCTAAAACTACTCTTAACTTAAACTGTTTTCACAAATTTAGTTATGTACTTCTGAATTGCTGGATACCCATTTGATTTGTCTATGATGCTAATTTCATTGACAAGTCCTAGTGGGTATGGCCTGGAAGGGATTATCTCATAAAAGTGGACTTTGGAATTCCTTTGCAGATGTCATGGTGGTAGGTGGTTTTTACTAAGTGAGGTGGAAGGTGTGTAGTTGGTTTGTGTGGTGAATGCAGATGAATGCGGGTGTGTTCGGTGCAGTTGGCAAAAATGAGTGAAACAGTAGAAACACAACTTTTCATTCTTTGTTTCTTTAGATCATGAACCTTAGCACTTACAGATCACAAGTATTTTTACCGCA
Source organism: Microtus agrestis (assembly GCA_902806775.1). Taxonomy (NCBI): domain Eukaryota; kingdom Metazoa; phylum Chordata; class Mammalia; order Rodentia; family Cricetidae; genus Microtus; species Microtus agrestis. Next base: position 34,245 of record CADCXT010001783.1, read on the forward strand.
CTTTGATTAGTTGATTGCAACTTAATTTTAACCTAACTTCATCCTTGGGTATGAAAAACTGAGACTTGCCCAGAGTCACATAGTTTTAGAAGTGGCAGACATCTAGCTTCAGCCCCAGAGGCTGTCACCCTCTACATTTACTCTCTACAACCAGACACGGTTCCCTCCCCTGCCAGTCCTCTTTTGTCTGTTACCTCTGTCTTGTGGCAGCACCTACACAATAGTTTCTAGTTAGTTTCCAGGCTGCTATTCTTGTCCTCTCCAATTCCTTCATTATAAAATAATACTCTCTCCCTTTCTCTCTCCTCCCCATCCCCACCTCAGTGGTCCTGTGACACTGACCTGCACCTATAGCTCCAAATGATTAATTTTTAAAACAAACAAACCTTGTTGGGTCTTGTTTCCCATGGTGGGGGTATTGTAGTTGTAGAACAACAAAGCTTTCTCTGTGACCCCCAATGGCTCCCTTTGCTGCCCCTTTGCCTGCACCTCCTCATCCTCTTCTCTGTGCTTCTGGGAGCTTTCTCAAGTGCTGCTTATTAGGCTCCACTCTGGGAAAACAACAACAACAAACAAAATCTGGAACAGCTCTGAGAATGGCTCTGAGAGCATGGGTATTTAATCATCTGGGCTTGGGAAAACTGTGCCTCAGAAACAGTGTATCCTGTAGATACGAGTTGTTATTTAGACCTGTGAGCCGTTCTTGACCCTTTTCCTTTTAACTCAAAGGAGGCCTTTCCTTTGAATCCTCAAGGGTTATGTTCAGATGATGAGAGATGCCAAGCTAGGATTTAGTCTAATGATGGAACATTTCCCCTGAATTGCTCATTAATTTTGGTTAACTTTTTGTGTATAATTGAGAGAATTCTCAGCAGAGTGGTGGGAGTGAAAGAGAGGAAGAAGAAAGAGGGGAGAGAAAAGGGGGATGAGAGGACAGGGGGGATGAGGGAGAACTCTTGGGGGGTCAAATCTCAGTGGAATTATACTACCTTTCATGAATCTTCAGAGCATTCTATTTAACTCTTTCCTTTTCCTTTTCTTTTTTTTAACCCATGTTGTTCTTTCTTTGAGACAAGGTCTCATGTAGCCCAGGCTAGCCTGTAACTTGCTATGTATCCAAGGATAACCTTGAACTCAGCATCTTCCTGCCTTTGCCTCCTGAGTGCTGGGATGGCAGGCATGGGCTCCCCTGCCTCCTTTATGTGCTGCTAGAGGGCAGACTCAGGGCTTTGAGCACACTTGATAAGCTTTCTCTCCTGAACGACACTACATGCCGCTTCCAGTTTCCTTATTTGGGAAACAACAGGCAAAAACAACTTGAAGTATATAAAATGCAAATATTCAAACATGAAACTGTAACTGAATAAAAACCCTGTTTGTTTCAAAACAGAAAAGATCAGATTTCGTCCTGGTCAATATGTACTGTGCATATATGGTAACCATAAACCAGAAAGACCAGATTTCATCCTGGTCAACATGTGCTGTGCACATAGGGTAACCATGAACCAGAAAAAAACAGATTTCATCCTGGTCAACTTGTACTGTGCACATATGGTTAACCCATGAATACTCTCTTTCTTTTGCTTTCTTTCTATCTGTTTTGGCAGGTACTTTGAGGTGTCTTTTTGAAATACAAAGTATTGCAAATAATAAAGACTGGGGATACAAAAATGTTAATAAAATAATCATTTGTCTATTAAACATTCACAAAATTCTGGAAAAATGTTAAAAGCCTTTGTAATAACCTTGTTTATAGGATATATATTCTAGATTAAGAATTTATGTGGGGCTAGAGAGATGTCTCAGAGGTTAAGAGCACTGTCTGCTCTTCCAGAGGTCCTGAGTTCAACCACATGGTTGCTCACAACCTCTGTCATAGGATCTGACTGCCTCTTCTTGTGTATATGAAAACAGATTACACAAAAAGTAAATAAATCTTTAAAAAAAGAATTTTATACAATGCTCATATATATGTAATTATACATAATCTTTAAAATCTTATATCATTCATACTAAGCGTGATTTTGTTTGAAGTGATTTAATTGTACCCGTGAGTATGCATAAAATGAGAAAGAGGCTATTAATTTTATTTATTCCATTTCTTTATTCGGTTCATCTTATCAAATCACATTGTTTAATTGCAGTGCTCATTCCTGCATTTCTGATTGTGCTGAAGAAAGTTTTAAATTGAAAGGAGTTTTCTTGGCTGATCTCTAAGATCTCCAATGTGTCAACTGAGGTGCTAAATTTTAGTCAAAAATAGAGCTGCTCTTCATTTTGGAGATTTCTCATTCCTAACTAAGGTGTCAGTGTTCCTAGCCTCGACTCTGCCCTCTGCTGGTCACTTCATATTCTGCAAGGGGACTATTAAATTCATTTCTAAATTACAAAGTTGTTGGAAGACTAATAAAAATTCTTTACCGTGAAATTTACTAGAGAGAGGAAATGTTATATATTTCTCAAGATAATAGCACTTTCTGTTTACTGTGTGTAGAAGAAAAAAAAACCAAGGGTATTCTTAAGGTTACAGCAATGCTAGGAAAAACGATTTGAATGTGTGTAAATGTTGAAAAAGTAGTCTTTGTCTTTTTTTAAGGGGGTCACTCCACCGGCATCCCTTTGTTTGTTCAATTAACACACCCCCTTTCAAAGCAGACAAGTTTTTAATCAAGTTGAATTTGCTACAGTATTGACCCAGGCTTTGTAACTTTTCCCCTTTAAGGTACTATAGGGTGGTATAACAGGTGATATCAAGACATAAAAGAAAGGTCTCTGATGCTCTCAGAGTAGGCTACCAGGAGAGCTTTGAGGCACATCCCCTAAACATAGTCAACTGCAGTATACACGGGTTCTGGGCTGGTCTTTTCCATACACAGGGATAACATGAGCACCGATGAAACCAGACCTCAGCCCCTCCCATACCCTCAGCTGTCACAAAGAAATTATCAAGCATGAGGGTAGTTTGACAAAGTTAAGGTCAAGCAAGATATATAAGGGAGGCACATCTTGTTTCCACTCTTGCTGGGTCATGTTTTAACTAGGGTTACGCTGACATTTAATGGTAATTTCACACTGAAGTACAGCAAGGGTGTGGGGTTTCACAATAGGATTTATGTTTGCTTGGGTATTGTTTTCTTGAGTCTTGCTGCTCAGGCTGGCCTAAAACTCAGTACCTTGGTCCCCTGCCTCAACTTCCTGAATGTTGTAGAGCAGAGAGAATTCATCATGGCTCTTTTAAAACTCTTTTGCTAATACCATTATATCACTGGTGAAAGTCAAGCTAACCTTCATCTTAGATGCCTCTATTAGTGCCTGTAGTAACCATTTCTGGAACTCTTACCCTGAGATGAGATTTACCTATGTCATCGGGACCTTGCAGCACCCTTGGAGGTATTGCTGGGTTTGTTTTAACTGGGAGGAGATGGCTCATAATTATTAGCAGAGAAATGATTGACTCTTGGGCTGTTAAACTCTACAGTGCCTGTTTTGCAGGACTCCTTGAGAGTCTTTTAGGGTAATTGTTATGTGCTGTGCATACCAATGTGCAAAGTATTTAGAATTCTTTCCAAAGGCCAAGGGACAAGTTCTAAGAGGAGCCTATTTTTGTAGCTTTAGAAAGAAGTATAAGGTTAAAAACAAGAAAAAAAAAAAAAACATGTTTTCACTAAATATACAGCCAATGGAAGGATATGCATGGATGCTACAACTTGGCACTCTGTTTTCAGTTGTTGAGTTAGAAAGAACTTGTTCTTGCATGCTGTGGCAGGGGGGGTTCTTGTTTTTAATCTGTGGTGATAACAGTAGTCATTCGGTGCTAGGTTTCTCCCAACCTGGAGATCATCCCCGATCTAAGTGCACTCCCTGGAATCTGGTCTATAAGGAGCAGAGTTCTCACCCATCTTCATCTAGTTTCAGCATGTTTCCTGTGCTGTAAATAGTCACTGACAAGCTTTAATGCTAAACTTTAACTTTAGTTTTGTGGGTTTTTTTACCCCCTGTGAAGAGACTCAGCAGTTAGCGCTAACATATGCACGACTTCTGTTTCCTACATAATTCAGCTCACACCTTTGAGAAATGTCAGCTCTGGAGTGCCAAGCGCAGGAGTCTTAGAAAATTGTGAATGCAGTTTCCTATGGGGTTTTCTTTTTGTTTAAGGAAATTGTTGCAGGCATTGAGACATCCCTCACTTTTGCAAGAACCTTGAGGACAGAAGGAAGACCGTCTCTGTTAACTGGAGCTTTTAGGGTACAGCTTAGACCATGATGCCATCATACAGTAGGTTGAGTCAGTTGCCACATTTCCTGAATGTGGCCCCACTGGGAAAAGATAAACTAACCGGAACTAGTCACCCCTCACCCCAAATCCATCTTCATCCTTGATGTACTAACTTAGGTTTAAACAGAAGGCATTATAGATGCTTAAATACCCTAGTCAAGGTGTGGTTCAGACTTCATAGGCTTAGCTGGCCTCTTTTGTAAGTTGGTCTAACATTCAGAAATCTGTGAAATCTCTTATTGGGAGACATATACGCCCTCATGGTACCTGGGATTCATGTTTTCCCTTCTTTCAGCATGAGACTCTGGGGAAAATTCTAGTTCCTTGGTGTTCATTGTTTCTGCAGCCTGGTAACTGGAGGAAGGTTCCAGCTCCACGTGCACATTTCCTGACTTTTGTTTCTTCCCTTCTGCAAACAGTGACATCATTGAGAGCAGGATGGAGACAGACTGAGAATTCATCTCTCCAGTTTGGGCTGAAACAGTCCATAAGTTCATCTTTCCTGTTTCTCTGTGTGCCCCACTTTCTTTTAATGCTGGCAAGAGTTTAGAACTGGAGCCAGATCATACTGTCAAGGCTCTGGTAGTAAGACACAATGTCTTTGACATGAGTGATGCTCTCCTTGTGTTACTCAAGCTGACTCAGAACTCTGGTGCTGATGGGACCTATTATTTTCACCAAAAAGCTTCTTGGTTTGAGATTCATGTGCTTTCTATTAATTATGTCCAAGCTAACAAGTAAAATATAAAGATACAGGACAAATGCATTTCTACTAGGCCTATCCATTGAAGAAAGATGTATAGTCTGAGTCTTCGGAGAGCTTCTGCTCCAGTGGCTGAGAGGCGAGAGACAGTCCTCACAGTGGAATAACAGGGCAAGTGTTATGCAGTGCTGCATGATGTGACTGGGAAGGAGTATGATCCTTTGCACCTGCGCTTCCCGGTCACATGGGAGCCTGGAAGAGGATGGTAGTTTTGTGGCTACTATGATAAAATAGCAGACAAGGGCAACCCAGAGAGGAGTTAGTTTGGGATCAGGGTTTAAGAAAACTTGTCATTGTAGAAAATCCGTGGTGGCAGGAGCATGAAACAGCCCTCAGCTGCAGAGCAGGGAGTGCTGAAAACTGATTCTGGGGTCACTCTTACCTTTTTTATTCAGCTTACCTTCCTCCCTGTGGAATGATGCTGTCAACATTCAGGGTGTGTCTCCACCTTAATTAACTTGATCTAGAAACTACACTAGTGATTTGCTCAGAAGTGTGTTCCTGTGGAATTCCTTCCCACTGACCCTGACTATTAATTCACCTTCACAGAAAGGTCAAAAGGCATGTTGTTTGGGGAAGCAAAAGGAACTTCTAAGATTGAAAGTTTCTGCCAATGTGTATTGTCAGTGTCTCTGTGTGCGTATGCCATGTGAGGTGCCTGTAGAGACAAGGGAATTGGAACGCCTGGAGCTTGAGTTGCAGGTGGTTAGGAGCTACTCAGCATGAGTTCTGGGAACCAGACTCATGTCTTCTGGATGATCAGCAAGCACTCTAAAAAGCCAAACCATCTCTCTATCCCTGAGAGTATTTACAAAAGGCCACTGGGCTCTGGATGATCTTAGTGCCTTCAAGAAATGATGAAGCATCTTGGTGGCAGATGCAGAGTGACTGCAGAGGATGGAGGACAAGAATCATGCATGCCCAGAGCATGACGGAGGAGGTGACGCTGCATCAGGAAGATTTGTCCGCAGTGATGTAGGAGACGGTGACGCTGGTGTTATTCTTAGAAACAGGCAACACCTTTGCTTTGTGGGAGGAATTTTAATTAATTAAGACAAAGCTTCAAGGTCAGAGATAGGATGGTAGAGGATGCAAAGGACTTAGTGATGGTCAGTCTTCCTGTAAAGTAAGGCTTGCCTCTCAGGGTTTGTCTGCAGAGAAGATAAAACAATTTTTTGAGCAGCAATTTGTACCTTACCCATCTGTTGAGTAGTTGGAATCATAGAGGCAGTGAGATATGCTAGAATAATATATATATTAAATGCCTAAATGACAGGAAAAACATGAGAAAAATAAGGGCTTATGCCTCCTAGGAAAATGGTCTACTAATGAACCACCTATTCATCCCTTCGAAATTAACTTAGTCTGGGGACAGGAGAGATGGCTCAGTCCTTGAGAGTGCTTATTGTTTTACCATAGTTTGTGAATTTGGTTCTTAGCACCCACTTCAGGCTGTGCATACACATAAACAGACTTACACACACATTATTTTAAAAAAGAAAATTTAAAAATTCAGTTTTATTTAGGTTGCATTTTCCTGTTCCGGGAGCTGCTTCCAAATTACCACACAGAGGCTTATATTTAATGGTAAATGTTCAACCAATAGCTCAGACTTATTACTAAATAGCTCCTACATTATAAATTAGTCCATAGTTCTTATTTATGTTCTGCTATGTGGTGATACCTTTATTAGCATGACACATTCCTCTTGCTTCTCTGTGGCTCCTCTTGACCTCTGACTGCACCCATTTTTTTCTGTATCCTCACTTTGATCACCCACCTATACTTTTTGCTTTGCTTTTGGCCAACTAGCTTTTTGTTTTGTTTTGTTTTGTCTTTGTTTTTCTAGACAGGGTTTCTCTGTTCCTTTGAAACCTGAACAGGAACTCACTCTGTAGACTCACAAAAATCTGCCTGCCTCTGCCTCCCACGTGCTGGGATTAAAGCTCTGCATCACCACTGCCATGCTTGACCAAATAGCTTTTATTAGCCAATGAGAGTAAAAATATTCACACTGTATGAAAGGATTGTTTCACAGAAGTTTGGATTATATTATTTAATTGGCTAAATAGCATTTTTATTCTCTACAGTGAAAATGAAGATTTTTCTGAAGCAATAGGCATGTTTATAGCCTACAATACCATTACGGTAGAAAAGAGTTGTTTACATTTGCTTTCCTCCTGAGAACTAACATTGTATAGCCCATTATGTGGGCTCATAAATCCTTTGGAAGGACTTCATGTTCTTAGTAACTATTATTGGATGAGTAACTCCTTTGAAATGTCATTAAGAAATCAGCTTTTTTGTGGCTATATGCCAAATCATGTTGCTTTATTTTCACTTCTGATCAAAATATTGTAGTGGGAAACTCTCAAACTTCAAATCAGAATTGTGTGAAAGTAAGGTACAAATAATCAGGAAATGAGTATACTTACAACTAACTGTGTTTGGTATTATTTATTTATCAAGCCTGTGCAGTATCAAGTATACTTACAACTAACTGTGTTTGGCATTATTTATTTATCAAGCCCGTGCAGTATCAAGGTAGCATGAGGCATGGACCTTATTTCCATTTCGCAGAGGACTCAGTCCCTAAGGTGTTCACTGCACACGCAGAAAGGCCTGAATTTGGGTAACAGGCAGCTATGTGAGAAGCGAGGGGTGGCAGTGTGAGCCTGTAATCCTAGAGCTACAGCGATTTCCCAGAGCAATCTAGCCCAATCAGCGAACTTCAGCTTCAGAGAGAGAGTCTGTTCCAATAGTGTATGAAGAAAGCAGTATATGAAGGCACTTGAGATTGACCTCTGATCTCCACATGCATGTGTACACATGTGGGCATGCACTTACATGCACGCATACATGCACACATGCATGCACACATGCACATAAACACAGGCACACACACACACACTACCATCATCATCATCATCATCATCATCATCATCATCATCATCATCATCATTATCATCTTCGTTCTCTGCCCTAATCTGATCCACCTACTTGAAGCTCTTTAGGTCCCCGTCAATCCCTACCCAGGGGCATTGTGACCCAGAGTATACTCATGCTGTGTTCAGTGCCCGAATGTGCAGTCCTTACTTTCTACATCCCTAATGTTGCTGTATCGTTTGTCACCTACAACCTCAGGTGACTGGTAACAATTTTGTTCATTCTCTTTGGTCCATAGATTTCCTATCTCCACGAGCTGTATTTCTGTGCAGACTCTTATTTCTGGAATACGTACTGTTCTTTTCCATGATGTCTTAATCTGCTTTGGCTGATCCTGGACTTGAGCTAGAAAACATTGCTCTTTGGCTTTTGTTCTCTTGGTAGGAATTAAGGAGAATTTATTGGTTCTTTAAGCATTTGGTAGATTTCAGAAGTGAAGTCATGAGGTCCTGGGCTTTTCTTTGTTGGAATTTATTTATTCTCACTATCCATCATTGGCTAGTAAAGGTTGTCTCCTCCTTCATGGTCATTGTTAGCAGGTATTTGCTTTTCTTCTCAGCTAAAAAATTTCTTGGCTTATTACAACCAATAACATCCAATGATTCCTTGTAATGCCCATGCTGTTGGGTATAGTTCCTGTTCCAACTCTCATTTTGCTTGTGCATGCATGTATAGCTCGTGTGCATCCTAAAGGGACTGGCCTTGTTCTGAAGTCCTGATGTATAGGTCCCCAAGGGCGCCATCTGGTTTGCCTTCTGGCATGAGGCACACCCAGGAACCTTCTCATTTTGTGTGCTTTATCCTGACTAAAGCTGGCGAAGCATTCCTTTGCCATAAGAGCCCTATATAATCTTGCTCTTGCCAGGTTCATTGACTTTTTCATGCCCTTTCTTTCAACTTCCAATCTAGGTCTCAAGATGAGCAGCTATTATTGTCCTTGTGGTGTCCATGTACAAACTATCCTCTAACTTTCCTGCAAGTATTTAAGCAAGTTTTTTTAAAGCTTTACATTTTTAAACAAATTTTTAATTGGACTTCGTCCCAGTGTGACCATACGTGCTGGTAGTTCCCTGATGGAGGAAAATTATTGGTTAATTAAATAAAGAAACTGCTTGCCCTGATAGGTTAGAACATAGGTGGGTGGAATAAACAGAACAGAATGCTGGGAGGAAGAGGAAGTGAGCTCAGAGATGTGATAGCTCTGCTCTCTGAGGCACACGTGATGAAGCTCTGACCCAGGAGGGACATAGGCTAGAATCTCCCTGGTAAGCCACCTCATGGGCCACACAGATGATTAGAAATGGGCTAGTCCAGGTATGAGAGTTAGCCGAGAAGAGGCTAGATATAATGGGCCAAGCAGTGTTTAAAAGAATACAATTTGTGTGTTGTTATTTTGGGGCATAAGCTAGCCAGGCGACCAGGTGGCCGGAGTGCTGGGGACGCAGCCCCGCCGCTCCTATTACTACAGTTACCAATGATGGGGAAACTGAGAAGAATAATTACTTGAACCCAGGAGTTCAATGCTAGTCTGGTAGATAGTGAGAGAGGCCCTACCTGAGAATCCAAAACCAAAGCAAGCCAAAATCACACCAGCAAAGCTAAAGAGACATCATATTTAGATGGGTTAAAGACCCATTTTCAGGAAGTTGTTTAACTCTGCATCTGGAGTGTCTCATGGCAGGCCCATGTAATATTTCTTTTTCCAAAGAGAGACACTTAAGTTTTACAATAATAATAACAACAACAACAACAATAATAATAATTGGGGCAGTTTGAGAGAAGTGGTGTCTTAATGGCTCTATATTGTACAATGTAAGATGTTGTTTGAATGTGTCTGCATATCTGCATGTATTTGAGTTTTTTTTTTACATTTTGCAATGTATTAGCCATTTATTTTTCATGATTGAAATGATTTCCATTTAAATACCTTTTTAAATGCAGCAAGACCAGCTTTACACCTGGGCTGCAGTTCCATGGACTACAACAAAGGGCAGTTTCCCAGGAGAGAACCATCCAGGCTTCCTGATGAAGAACACAGCCCAAAAAATGTAGATGCAGGTAGGATGTGGACAGCCAGCTTTACAGAATTATGTTATGGAATGTGTAATTGCAACACTTGCTTGGGGGTGAGTCTGTAGTCTCTCGCAGGTATTTTTTTAAATGTTTCTCCTGCAGGCAGCCCATTAAAATCAATGGGAGGCCTGAGACAATGTTCTTATGGCTGTGTCCAAAGCTGCTGGGCTAGAAAATAGAGAAGTAGTAGATGTACTGTGATTTTTTCAGTCATTTCTGCTTTTATCAAAGTTTAAGAACCATTGTCAACAGACATCCACCCACCACCAGGTTGAAACTATACATCCTGTTAGGGCTAAGAGACCCTCAGGGGATATTTTTCTCTATTATCTCTTGCTTAACATTTTCTTTGTACATCTATATATCATTATATCTTTTCTTTGAGGAGCTCCTCACAGTCTTTTCATTAATGATAGACGCAGGGGCCCAATGACGGGAGTTAGTGTGGATCCTCGCCTGAAGAGCACACCATAAAGAGGTAGAAACCGGCTCAACATGGCATGGTACAGGTATGAGGGCACTCTCCACATGGCCTAAGACAGGGTGCCCTGTGATCTGTTTACTTTAATCCTGCTAGATGCCTTTTATTTGAGGAGCTCCAAGGACAGGCGACTTATGGCAGGATAATCCCCCTACCTAAGACAGGGCCCTGGGAACCCTAGGACGGGTAAGGGGGAAAGTAAAAAGGCCTGGTCCCCACTCGACCTAAGAATCATCAGGCACCCATCTGTTCCCAGGAGAGGTAAATTGCTTCACCACTCGAGAGGAGGGTCTCTCCTTATCTCAGTCCCTTCTCCTTTAGATCTGACACCATGGTTGACTCTGACTGGTGCTCTCCATGTAATAACTACCTGCCTTTATATAAGAGAAAGGGGGATCTGTTGGGTGCCGTTTCCCCCTAAAAATCATTACAGGAACCATCATCCTGGGGAGCCTGCAGGGAACCCCACACCCATAATTGTGCTAAGAATAGTTCTATCGCCCCACACCCAATTAAAGCTGTTAATGGAAAAAAATAAATAAATAAAAAAATTATATCATATTCCAACGTAATCTATATTTACCTGAAAAATTATTTTTTTCTTTTACTTTTGTTGTCTTAAACAATTTTGTGTTCATGGCTGGGAAGATAATATGAGACTAACCTCAGTGTTATTTGGAGAAATTCAGTAGAATAATGGCTTCTTAATAGACTCCAGACTTGGTAAACTGAAAAGAAGTAAGCACCATCTTCTGGTATCAAAATGAAGACTAAATGGAACAGCACTGTTTCTACCCACAGATCTCCCCACACCAGGCTTTCATAAGTGATACTGTAGGTTTCAGAGCTTAGTTCTTGACCACCAGCACTGGCTCAGTGAAGGGGAGATGGCCGAAGAAGCTGAATCTCAGCTTGCTGTGAAAGGGCCACACTATAAATTTTGGGCTCTGCATTACATCGGCTTGGTGATGTTAGGCAAATTTCCAAACTGCTGCATTCATTTCCTCATCTATAAATGTTAATGAGAATAGCTTCCACTGTGCAGCATGATTTCGAGGCATGCATGAGTTCATGTAAATCATTAGAGTGCAGAATCAAGTGCCTGGGCCAATGTAAGTGCTCAGCCTTGTTGCTATAATTATCATTAAAGTTATTTCATGATATTATCTTCTTCATATCTTCCTTGAAAACCAACAACGACTCTGTCAATGGTTTTCAAGGCTCTGTCCACATTTTGCACAGTGTTCACACCCCCTTGTTTTTAATCTCAGTTTCTTGGCAAATGTATTTCATCATGTATTCTTTCAATCAATGAACCAAATGGGAGTCTACACAGTATCCTGCATTTCCCTTTTTAAATGCCCTGTATTTTGAAGAAACTGTTTAGTATTCACTAGTTGGCATATAATACAATAGAATAAAAAAATAAATGCAACTGAGTGAGAGAATATACAAAACTGTTTCTGTAAGATTCTGTTTACTACAACACTCATAGACAATGTTTGATCAAGGGTCCAGGTAGAATTCCACACATCAAAATCTTCAGAGAAAAGAGAGTTTTGACAGACAGTGACTAAAAATCCAACATGAATATAGACATTGTTGGTTTCTTTCTTTTTTTGAAACAAGTTTTCTCTGTGTAGATTTGGAGCCCTTCCTGGAACTCCTTCTGTAGTCCAGGCTGGCCTCAAACTCACCAAGATCATATTCTCTCTGCCCCCCAAGTGCTGGGCTTAAAGGTATGCATCACCACCACTCAACACATTGTTAGTTTAAAAAAAAAGAAAGACTTAAGTAAAGATTTTGATCCCATTCCATGTATGATTGTCTTTAGACTAAAATGCTATTGGTTGAAATTCATAAGTACAAATGCAATAGCTTTAAGCAGTTTCATTGAGAGCCCTTGAAACAATGATTTCTATCCTTTTCTGCATTTGCAACATTGGTTGGCATAATATTTTGATGCCCCTATTGTATATTTTTCAACTTTTCTGGCTGAATTAATAACACAGTTCTATAATACTTGTGAAAACTTAAAAAGAATCTTTAGGTTACTGGAGTAGCGTTTGGCTGAGAGTGAATAAAAAGTGACTATTTATGGGTAGACTAATGAAACTCGATCCAGTCTTTCTCTACATAAGCATCTGCTCTAAACAGGTTTAGGATTAGACCTGAAATTTTGAAACCATTGTACACTTCATAGAGGCACAGGTAAGTAACGATTTTGGAGACAGCTTTCCAACACCTCATTTTAAAATGAAGGATTGCTTGAAATTACAATATGTGCATTCAAAAAAGTTTCAGTAGAGTGAGGTGACAACCTTATAATTAGAATGAAAATCTTTGCTTTCTTTACACCTGATAAGGAGTGATATCTGTAGTATAAAAAACTAATCAAAAATGAAAAAAAGTCCTTCAGTCAATAAATGGACAAAGGAAAGAATTTAAAATGGGAGATGGTGATTAGAGATACAAAAAAGCTCTTCAGCTAAAGGGAAATATAAAGGAAAACTGTGTCAATATTCAGTTTTATCCCAATTATAATCTCTGACTTCATGAAAATATGATTAATAAATCACAATGAGACTATAGAAGGGGGAGGAACATTGTTCACTGTGCTGGGGATGAATTAAAGCAATTGTGTCCTTCACAGTGTGTGGTGGGGAGTAGAGATACCATTGGTAAGCATAAGTTTGACTCACTACAAGTATTGCATGATTTCCACTAATATATGGAATCTACATTTTAATATATAATAAATGTGCATGCAATAGGAGACATGCAAGTTAGTGGAAAGTTTGTTTAAGTGAGATACTATTGATAGGGGACAATACTGGGTAATTTGGAAGGCAAGCCAAATATAACATTTTTTCTCATGCAGAATGTGTGTGTGTGTGTTCATGCACACTTATGCACACACATGTTCAGTGAACACAGATGGGAAACTATGGTGAGGGGAAATCTCTCAGTGGGAATTGTAAAGTAGGATAGCAGAGTAAAACAGTGGCGTGTGTGTGTGTGCGCGTGCACACATATATGTGCTCAAAAGTATCTTAGTGAAACCCACTATTTTGTGTGTTATCTAAAGAGAAATTAGTAGAAATAATAGAAAAGATATAGATGGTCATACAATTAATTTACACATAATCAAAGAATTAATTATACTGAAAGTTCGTCTTCTTAGTGGAAGAGAAATGAGTAGTGGTATGGAAGGGATTAGACATCCTTGTTTCACTCAAGTCCCTCACCATCCCATGACCATGACACTGGCCAACACAGCAAATATAAACAGGTTTGCCTTAAAAAAAAGCAATGAAGATACAGGCAATCCTGGAGGAATAAAAATAAAATCCTTGTGTGTGTGTGTGTGTTTGTGTGATTGTGCATGTGTTCATGTATCAAGTGGAAAGTTGAACAGGAACTTTCCTGGGAAGATCTTCCAACAATGTTCATTTTCTGGCTGAATCAACTGCATTTGTTTAAGAAAACATTTTAACAGTTTAGGAATATCTAAGATGCACAAAAAGCACAAAGGAAGATGAATCTAATGAAAAGAATCTAGGATGAAGCAATAGAGCGAGTCTGGGCTAGGTCAGCTCACTGCAGTGCATCTCAGAAGAATCTGCAATATTTTAAGGTCGTCAGAAACGGATTCCTTCATTTCAAAGTGGAAAAGGGAGCATGAGCGATTGTGTGTCATTTCATCGTCATAAGGTTGAGGCAACAGTTGCTTAGGGAATCATGCATTTTCTAGCCTCTAATATCCAAACAATGTTGCTGATGGTCCCCATGAAGAAGGATTTTAGAGGTCTGGAGAGATGGCTATGTGGTCAAGAGTGCTTGCTGCTCTTCCTGAGTTTAGTGTCCAATAGCTCACAATCACCTATAAACATGAGATCCAGGGGTCCTAACATTCTTCTCTGTCCTGCACAGACAACCACACACATCTGATTTTCACAAAACCAGATATACACATGCACACATAAATAAAACCAAAGACAAATCTCAAGAGAGATGTTGTGTGGTGTACCGCAATGTGGTATCACTGGCCCATTTCTGTGTTTTCTCCAAATGTCTTGACACTGTTTAGCTAATGAACTAATGCAGGAGTACCAAGCATGCAGTGCTGTGCTCTGTCTCCCTGTGCTTGCCACACAATCCAGGGACAGAAGGATGGATTGTGTTTCTGAGTATTGGTGTGTGTGGGCAAGTATATCCTATATTTTCCCTTTTGCCAGCTAGGTCCTTAGTGGGAATATCTTTTGTTGGTAGTGATGAGATGGTTCTACTATCAAAGAAACAAACAAGAACATATGGATGAGCCTATTGGAACATGTTAAGCTGTCCCTCCATTTATACCTGTTATTAGAATTAAAATAATCAATCCTATTTGAGACTACAATCATAATGCATGCAATTTAAATTCTGTTCAGTAAATTATCTGTCTCTTAAATTAACTAGATTTGAATGAAGTTGATATATTTAAGTAAGAAAATATGAAATCCAGGGAATTTTAACTGTGCACATACAGTGTAAATATCTGCTTGATGTATTTTGTATTTTTGAACTGATTTATTTTGTTTCCATTTTTAGGAGAGAGACATAAGCTGCTGATCTTACTGCCTTCTCTCTCGTGTAGTCAGGGGTAGACATTCACACCTGTGATCCCACGCTTGGGAAGTGGAAGCATTTGGATCATGATTTTGAGGATCATGAGCCTGTGGTCTAGAGTGATGCCCTGTCTCTAAGCATATAAACAAACAACAGATTACATCAAATTATGCTTGTATGAACCCAACGACTTTAGATTATGCTTAGAATTTTGTGAGGTTATTTAAAAAATACAGAACATCAAAAGATTTGTGAAGGATGTTATTTCCCCGTCTTTGCTTTATTATGGCTTTAAAACAAAATGGTAAAGTTTTTAGTTGTTTTTGTTTGTTTTTCAAAGGGACAATGGAGGTGGAAGTTCTCCATGTCCCTTCAAAGTGTAGTCACCGTGTTGACTCTATAACCATTCTGATATTTAGTGGAGACACTTCCAGTCTAAGACCTGGTGGAAAGTGAGTTTGAAAAGAATACTTTGGGTCATAGATCAAGGGAAAAGTGAGAAATAGGTCTGGCGCTTTATAAAAGGGACAGTCATTTGTATTGAGGAAGCACAATATAGGACCGAACTGAGATGCTTTTTCAAATCCACCTGCCTAGTGAGGGGATCTTGAGTTGTTACTCCCAAGGGAACCATGTTCTTCTTGTGTGATATCATTTCGTGCATGGCATGGCACTTTTGCTGTCTGTAATTTCTTTTGCTCTTTTTCCTTTTGGTATTTTTTTCTCTCTTCTAGTCTAATATTTTCCTTCATCTTCATATTTAGACTAATTTTGATCTTAGTTCTCAATTTATTTTCACTGTATGTCTCAGTGGAGTAAATTCAATTGTACTTTTGATCTGAGTCTCTAGACTCCTATATCCTAGCTTGTGACTTTGCATGGTATTTTGAAATATGAATTTTTCTCTCCAAACTGCTTCCTGCTGAAAGGAGGCGTCGTTAATTAGGCCTTTCATGGTATAACCTGTGTGCCAGGGTCATCTCAGTTGGCAGTTGAGTGAAGTAATTTTTTGAGGGTGTTCACAGCAACCTTTCAGGAGGTCGTGGTCTATCATACCATATCAGAATAGAAGAAATGAACAGGGTCTCATCCTCTGTGAAAACAAAATAAGAAACTCCTTTCCAAAGCATCATGTCCTTAGATCCAAATTTCAAAGTCCAAGGCATTTTCAAAATATCTATGTTGGATTAGTTCAGCATCATTTATAAACAAATATCTTTTGGCAGCTGTTGCTCCTTCCTCAGCATTCAAACAATTCAAACAGAGCATAATAGCATACAGTATCAACATTCTCTGTGTATTTTCCATCTTTGTGCGCTTTATTTTAACTCTATTTTGTTTATTTTTACTTTTATTTTGGTTTTTGAGACAGATTTTTTGTGTATCTTTGACCTGGAATAACTCTGTGGACCAGGCTGTTCTTGAACTCTCAGAGATCCACCTATCTCTGCCTCCCAGGCATTGGGATTAAAGGTGTATGCTACTACACCTTGAACTCACAGAGATCTGTTTGTCTCTGCCTTCTAGGCACTGGGATTAAAGGCACGTGCTACCACACCTTGAAGTCACAGAGGTCAATCTCCTTCTGCCTCCCAAGTGTTGGGATTAAAGGTGTGTACTACCATACCCAACTACTCTCTTTCTTCCTTATTTTTTTTTTGTTTTTTACTTTAAGAACTTTAACTTTTAGCCTGCATATATTTTTTTCCCATTTTATTTTATTTATTTATTTTTCTTCATTAACAGCTTTAATTGGGTGTGGGGCAATAGAACTATTCTTAGCACAATTATGGGTGTGGGGTTCCCTGCAGACGCGCCAGGGTGATGGTTCCTGTAATGATTTTTTGGGGGAAATGGCACCCAACAGATCCCCCTTTCTCTTATATAAAGGCAGGTAGTTATTACGTGGAGAGCACCAGTCAGAGTCAACCATGGTGTCAGATCTAAAGGAGAAGGGACTGAGATAAGGAGAGACCCTCCTCTCGAGTGGTGAAGCAATTTACTTCTCCTGGGAACAGATGAGTGCCTGATGATTCTTAGGTCGAGTGGGGACCAGGCCTATTTACTTTCCCCCTTACCCGTCCTAAGGTTCCCAGGGCCCTGTCTTAGGTAGGGGGATTATCCTGCCATAAGTCGCCTGTTCTTGGAGCTCCTCAAATAAAAGGCATCTAGCAGGATTAAAGTAAACAGATCACAGGGCACCCTGTCTTAGGCCATGTGGAGAGTGCCCTCATACCTGTACCATGCCATGTTGAGCCGGTTTCTACAACCTCTGTATGGTGTGCTCTTCAGGCGAGGATCCACACTAACTCCCGTCATTGGGCCCCTGCATCTATCATTAATGAAAAGACTGTGAGGAGCTCCTCAAACAAAAGATATAATGATATAATTTTGGCACCAATAACTCCATCTCCAGACAAGAAGAAAGGGCTTTTTCCCAACCCAGTATTCACCTTTTAGTCTGGCCTATGGTATGTCCTCCTTCCTAAGTGTCTACTCCACATGAAGTTACGTGTGCTGCCTGCCAAAATTTAGGGCAGGGTAAAAGGGATCAAAATCTAAAATTTTTAACATATGCATTAAAACCAAACACTTTACAGCATGTGTCATACTTTTCCCAACATCTATAAGCAGTTACAGATATCATTAGATCAATTTCAGTAGGAGTACAATGACATACATTGTTGTTATCAAATAGCACCAGTTCCAGTCTCTGAGCAACAGTGACAGGAACCCCCAATTTTCCCCCTTCTTAAGTGAAGAGAGGTTAGTATTTTAATTAAAATGAGTTCTGTGTCCCAAAGTTTAAGGCAGTCTGATGTTTAGTCTGCTTCTCAGCTCCAAAGCAGACCAGAGTTCAAGCTGCAGGAGCAGTTTAGCATTTGTGCTCCAGGACAGGTGGGGGAACCTGGGTGAAGCGAGCTGGATTCAGCTACATGAAGCACATCCTGGCACTTATGTCAGCCGGGTCTCCCTGGACTCTGGAGGCAGGATGGCACCCTGCAGAGTAGTGTAGCTGGTTTTGTCAGCAGGCACTCTTTTCCTTGGGGGCAGGGAAGACCGGCCAAGGACCTCTCCTCAATCATCTCTGGAAGTCTGGAACTCCTCTGTGTCCGCAGCCTCGACATTACATCCAGAATTTATTTTCTTTCTGTGAAAAAAGCACAAACACATCCTCGACCCCAAATATATATACAGGTCGGGTTTTTTCATAATGCATCGCAAGGGTTTTTCACCTTGTCTTAGCAAAGGTCAGCTTGGTGTCATCAAGCCAGATCCGTTTGCATCAGGATCTGCTGGCAACTTTATGAGTTGCTTTGAAGGAGCCTTGTTATGCTCCATAATTTTTATCATTATTAGCCATATTTGCAGTTCCTCCATTGGAAGAGCCATTTGTAAAATTTAGCATAAAATCCTTTAAGGGATTTTTTTGCTATAACATTAGCAAAATAGAGGTGCATAAATAGTAGCAATGATCTGGGAAAATACCATTGTTTTTGGCCTTTGAATTTAGCAAAGGCAATTGTCCAGGAATCAAACTTAAAATTATCAATGAATCTACTGTTTAGTATAAGAAACATTGATCATAGTCAATATTTTGTTAAACCATTATCCAGATTCTATCCTGCCCTTTTATATCAGACAGGCTACTGGTTTAAATTAAGAGTATAATATCTTAACTAGCAAAACTGAGAAGATTTAGCCATAAGCAGCATTTTCCATAAAACTGTTGTAGAATAAGTTTTACATTTAATATACACACTTGCCATAGCTGAATTATATTTAATATACTGTATTTATTGCTTATTGTATACTTTATCTGTTGATTTATACTTTACCTGCTTGAGTACCTGTTAGGCAGCTGTTGTAAGCTCTCTATTGGAAACTGTTTTTTGTAAGAATTTTACTTAGCAGCTCAAGGTCTCCCATAAGAATAATATCACTAGAGCTTTAACCATTGGACATCCAACCAAAAGTTTGTAAGCTATCCTCCTTTTTTTTAGTTTTTTTTTATATTGGAAAAAAGAAATTTCTGCCTCCTCCCCGCCTCCCATTTCCCTCCCCCTCCTCCCACTCCTTCCTCCCCTCCCCCCTCCTCCCCCTCCATATCCTGACCAAAGAGCAGTCAGGGTTCCCTGCCCAGTGGAAAATTCAAAGTCCTCCCCCCTCAATCCTGGTCTAGGAAGGTGAACATCCAAACTGGCTAGGCTCCCACAAAGACAGAACATGAAGTAGGGTCAAAACCTGGTGCCATTGTCCTTGCCTTCACAGCAGCCCTCATTGTCCGCCAAATTCAAGGAGTCCGGTTTTATCCCATGGTTTTTCAGCCACAGTCCAGCTGGCCTTGGTGGGCTCCCAATGGATCAGCCCCACTGTCTCCGTGGGTGGGTGCACCCCTTGTAGTCCTGAGTTCTTTGCTCATATTCTCCTTCCTTCTGCTCCTCATTGGAACATTGGGAGCTCAGTCCAGTGCTCCAATGTGGGTCTCTGTCTCTATCTCCATCCATCGTCAAATGAAGGTTCTTTATTTATCTCTAGAAACCAATTATGAGTGAGTACATCCCATGTTCATCTTTTTGGGTCTGTGTTACCTCACTCAGGATAGTGTTTTCTATTTCCATCCATTTGTATGCAAAATTCGCAAAGTCATTGTTTTTTACCACTGAGTAGTATTCTAATGTGTATATATTCCACACTTTCTTCATCCATTCTTCCATTGAAGGGCATCTAGGTTGTTTCCAGGTTCTGCCTATTACAAATAATGCTGCTATGAACATAGTTGAACAAATGTCCTTGTCATATGATCGGGCCTCTCCTGGGTATATTCCCAAGAGTGGCATTGCTGGGTCCATGGGTAGGTTGATCCCGAATTTCCTGAGAAATCGCCACACTGCTTTCCAAAGTGGTTGTACAAGTTTGCATTCCCACCAGCAATGGATCAGGGTACCCCGTTCTCCACAGCCTCTCCAGCAAAGGCTATCATTGCTGTTTTTGATTTTAGCCATTCTGACAGGTGTAAGGTATCTCAATATTGTTTTTATTTGCATTTCCCTGATCACTAAGGAGGCTGAGCATGACCTTAAGTGTCTTTTGGACAGTTGAACTTCTTCTGTTGAGAATTCTCTCTTCAGATTAGTGCCCCCATTTTTTAATTGGGTTAATTAGCATTTTAAAGTCTAGTTTCTTGAGTTCTTTATATATTTTGGAGATCAGACCTTTGTCTGTTGCCGGGTGGGTGAAGATCTTCTCCCAGTCAGTGGGTTGCCTTTTTGTCTTAGTGACAGTGTCCTTTGCTTTACAGAAGCTTCTCAGTTTCAGTAGGTCCCATTTATTCAATGTTGCCCTTAATGACTGTGCAGCTGGGGTTATACTTAGGAAGCGATCGCCTGTGCCCATCTGTTGTAGGGTACTTCATAATTTCTCTTCTATCAGGTTCAGTGTGTTCAGATTGATATTGAGGTCTTTGATCCATTTGGACTTGAGTTTTGTGCATGGTGATAGATATGGTTCTATTTTATTCTTCTACAGGTTGACATCCAGTTGTGCCAGCACCATTTGTTGAAGATGCTTTCTTTCTTCCATTGTGTACTTTTAGCACCTTTATCGAAAATAAGGTGTTCATAGGTTTGTGGGTTAAAATCCGGGTCTTCTATACAATTCCATTGGTCGACTTCTCTGTTTTTATGCCAATTACACTGTTTTTATTACTGAAGCTCTGTAATAGAGTTTGAAGTCAGGGATGGTAATGCCTCCAGAAGTTCCTTTATTGTATAAGATTGTTTTGGCTATCCTGGGTTTTTTGTTTTTCCATATAAAGTTGATTATTGTCCTCTCAAGATCAGTGAAGAATTTTGATGGGATCTTGATGGGGATTGCATTGAATCTATAGATTTCCTTTGGTAGGATTGCCATTTTTACTATGTTGATCCTTCCAATCCAAGAGCAAGGGAGATCCTTCCATTTTCTGGTATCCTCTTCAATTTCTTTCTTCAATGCCTTAAAGTTCTTGTCAAATAGATATTTCACTTCTTTGGTTAGAGTTACCCTGAGATATTTTATGCTGTTTGTGGCTATCTTGAAAGGAGATGCTTCTCTTATTTCCATCTCTGCTTCCATATCCTTTGTGTATAGGAGGGCGACTGATTTTTTGGAGTTGATCTTGTATCCAGCCACATTACTAAAGGTGTTCATCAGCTGTAGGAGTTCTTTGGTGGAGTTTTTGGGGTCGCTTATGTACACTATCATATCATCTGCAAATAACGAAAGTTTAACTTCTTCCTTGCCAATTAGAATCCCCTAGATCCCCTTATGTTGTCTTATTGCTATTGCTAAAACTTTAAGCACTATATTGAAGAGGTATGGAGAGAATGGACAGCCTTGTTGTGTTCCTGATTTTAGCGGGATGGCTTTGAGTTTCGCTCCGTTTAGTTTGATATTAGCTGTCGGTTTGCTGTAAATAGCTTTTATTATATTTAGGTATGACCCTTGTATCCCTAATCTCTCCAAGACTTTTATCATAAAGGGATGTTGAATTTTGTCAAAAGCGTTTTCAGCATCTAAAGAAATGATCATATGGTTTTTTTCTTTCAGTTTATTTATATGGTGGATTACATTGATAGATTTTCATATGTTGAACCAGCCTTGCATCTCTGGGATGAAGCCTACTTGATCATAATGGATAATTTTGTAATGTGTTCTTGGATACGGTTTGCCAGTATTTTGTTGAGGATTTTTGCGTCGATGTTCATGAGTGACATTGGCCTGTAATTCTCTTTCTTTGTTGAGTCTTTGTGTGGTTTTTGTATCAGAGTGACTGTTGCTTCATAAAAGGAATTTGGCAATGACTCTTCTGTTTCTATATTGTGAAATACATTAAGGAGTATAGGTATTAGGTCTTCTTGGAAGTTCTGGTAGAATTCCGCATTGAAACCATCTAGTCCTGGACTTTTTTTGGTAGGGACGTTTTTGATAACAGCTTCTAATTCTTCGCGACTCACAGGTCTATTTAGATTGTTCACCTGGTCCTGGTTTAGCTTTGGTATATGGTATTTATCTAAAAAAGTGTCCATTTCTTTTACATTTTCCAGTTTTGTGGCATACAGGCTTTTGTAGTAAGATCTAATGATTCTCTGAATTTCCTCTATGTCTGTGGTTATGTCCCCCTTTTCATTTCTGATCTTATTAATTTGCATATTCTCTCTCTGCCATTTGATTAGTTTGGATAGGGGTTTATCAATCTTGTTGATTTTCTCCAGGAACCAGCTTTTTGTTTCATTGATTCTTTGGATTGTTTTCTGTGTTTCTATTTTGTTGATTTCTGCCCTCAGTTTGACTATTTCCAGTCTTCTACTCCTCCTAGGTGAGTCTGCTTCTTTTTTTTCTAGAGCTTTCAGGTGGGCTGTTAAGTCTCCAATGTGTGCTTTCTCTGTTTTCTTTAAGTGGGCACTTAGGGCTATGAACTTTCCCCTTAGGACTGCTTTCATAGTGTCCCATAAGTTTGAGTAGGTTGTTTCTTTATTTTCATTGAATTCAAGGAAGACTTTAATTTCTTTCTTTATTTCTTCTTTGATCCAGGTGTGGGTCAATAGTTGACTGTTCAGTTTCCATGAGTTTGTAGGCTTTCTGGGGTAACATTGTTGTTGAGTTCTAACTTTAGACCATGGTGATCTGATAAGACACAGGAGGTTACGAATATTTTTTTGTAACTGTGTAAGTTTGCTTTGTTACCGAGGATGTGGTCAATTTTCGAGAAGGTTCCATGAGCTGCAGAGAAGAAGGTATATTCTTTCCTATTTGGGTGGAATGATCTATAGTTGTCTGTTAAGTCCATTTGATTCATTACCTCCATTAATTCTCTTATTTCTCTGTTAGGTTTCTGTCTGATTGACCTGTCCTTTGGTGAAAGAGGAGTGTTGAAATCTACTATTAGTGTGTGCAGTTTGATGGCAGCCTTGAGTTTTAGTAATGTTTTTTTTACATACATGGGTGCTTTTATATTAGGGTCATAGATATTCAGGATTGAGACTTCATCCTGATGAATTGTTCCTGTTATGAGTATAAAATGTCCCTCTCCGTCTCTTCTGATTGATTTAAGTTTGAAGTCAACCTTGTTAGAAATTAGTATGGCCACACCTGCTTGTTTCTTAGGAACATTTGCTTGATAAACCTTTTCATCCCTTTACTCTAAGTAGGTGCCTGTTTGTGGTGAGGTTTTCTTTAAACAGCAGAATGTTGGATCCTGTTTGCATATCCAATCTCTTAGCCTGTGCCTTTTTATAGGTGAGTTGAGTCCATTGACATTAAGGGATATTAATGACCAGTGGTTGTTAACTCCAGTCACTTTTTTAGTCATAGAGTTTGTTTGCCTTCTTTGAGTTTCACTGGTGAAGGGACTCTAGATGTTTGAGTTATTGTGTTCATTGTTGGGCTCCTTGGTTTGTGATTTTCCTTCTAATACTTTCTGTAAGGTTGGATTTGTGGCTACATATTGTTTAAATTTGTTTTTATCCTGGAAAATTTTGTTTTCTCCATTTATAGTGAATGAATGCTGGGTATAGTAGTCTGGGCTTGCATCCATTATCTCTTAGCTTCTGCAGTACATTTATCCAGGACCTTCTGGCTTTCATGGTTTCCATAGAGTAGTCAGGTGTAAGTCTGATAGGTTTACCTTTATAAGTAACTTGACCTTTATCCTTTGCAGCTTTTAATATTCTTTCTTTATTCTGTATGTTTTGTGTTTTGATTATTATATGGCAAGTAGATGTTTTTTTTTGGTCCAGTCTATTTGGTGTTCTGTATGCTTCTTGTACCTTCAAAGGAATATCTTTCTTTAGGTTGGGAAAGTTTTCTTCTATAATTTTATTAAATATATTTTCTGGACCGTTGAGCTGTACTTCTTCTCCTTCTTCTATCCCAATTATTCTTAGGTTTGGTCTTTTTATTGTGTCCCATATTTCCTGAATGTTTTGTGATGAGAATTTGTTGGTTTTGCTGTTTTCTTTGATCAGTGTGTTTATTTTCTCTATGGTATCTTCAGTGTCTGACAATCTTTCTTCTATCTCTTGTAATCTGTTGGTAGTACTTGTCTCTGTAGCTCCTGTTCATTTACCCAGATTTTCCATCTCCATCCTTCCCTCGGTTTGTGTTTTCTTCATTACTTCCATTTCATTCTTCAAGTCTTGAACTGCTTCCCTTACCTGTTTGATTGCTTTTTCTTGTTTCTCTTGGTTCTCTTGGGTATCTTTGAGCGATTTATTCATTTCCTCTACCTTTTTGTTTGTCATCTCCAATTGTTTATGGCAGTTTTTCACCTCCTGTTTAAGGTCTTCTATTATTTTCATAAAATTCACTTTTGAGTCGATTTCTTCTAATTCTTCTGGAGTAGTGTGTACAATTCTTCTTGTTTCGGGATCCCTGGGTTCTGGTGATGTCATGTTGCCTTTCAGGTTGTTGGGGGAATTCTTGCCTTGGCTCCTTCCCATCTCTTCCTTCAAATGAAGCCAGGAGAGGCCTGGTGTCTTGGTCCAGTCTTTGCTCTGACTGAGTCTCTGGGTGTATCTCTTCAGTGTAGAAGCAGGAATCGACCCGTCCAGGTGGAACTCCTCAGCACCACAACTCTGACGCCACTCTGGGTGGGTAGCCTTAATGTAGGAGCAGAAAACTGTTCCAGAGCAAATGACCTTGCAGAAAATGCAGGCCGTCCAGATGGAACTTGTCAGCACCTGAACAGGGCCGAATCTGGCTAGCAGACACTCACCCATCCAGATGGAACTTCTCAGCACCTAGACAGGGCCACCTGGTAGCCCAAAGATCCAGGGACAAGAGGGAGGAAGTAGGAGGCAGCGCGGGGTCCAAGAGACCCCTGGAGACCCTGGAGCACAAGCTGTAGGTGCCCAAGCTCCCTTACAGGGAACCTTGAGAACTGCCTGAATGGCAGGCGCTCCCCTTTCTGGGAGGGTTGCCTTAGTGTAGGAGCTTAAATACAGTCTTGAGCACTGGTCAGAACACACAGCGAAGCAGGGTTGGGGGGGGGGGGGTGGGGGGGGGGGTGTTTTAAAAAAAAAGACAGCCCGGGGGGGGGGCAGAAGGAGCTGGGGGGGGGGTTGTGCTCGCTTCTGGGACACACCGTCCCTGGTTAGCAGCAACTCACCCATCCAGATGGAACTTCTCAGCACCTAGAGAGGGCCCCTGGTAGCCCAAAGATCCAGGGACAAGAGGGAGGATGTGGGAGGCAGTGCGGGGTCCAGGAGACCCCTGGATACCCTGGAGCACAAGCTGTAGGTGCCCGAGCTCCCTTACAGGGAACCTTGAGACCTGCCTGAATGGCAGGCGCTCCCCTTTCTGGGAGGGTTGCCTTAGTGTAGGAGCTTAAATACAGTCTTGAGCACTGGTCAGAACACACAGCGAAGCAGGGTTGCGGGTGGGGTGCTGGGGAGTTGGGTCGTGCCTAAGAAAGACAGCCCTGCAGAAGGAGCTGGGGGAGGGGGGTTGTGCTCGCTTCTGGGACACACCATCCCTGGTTAGCAGCAACTCACCCATCCAGATGGAACTTCTCAGCACCTAGACAGGGCTGCCTGGTAGCCCAAAGATCCAGGGACAAGAGGGAGGATGTGGGAGGCAGTGCGGGGTCCAGGAGACCCCTGGATACCCTGGAGCACAAGCTGTAGGTGCCCGAGCTCCCTTACAGGGAACCTTGAGACCTGCCTGAATGGCAGGCACTCCCCTGTTGCCTGCATATATTTTTAACACACTTTAAATCATTTAGAAATTTTCTTTGTCTTTGAATCTCTCTTTACTGTATATCTCTCTTTTTCTGACCACACGAGCCTTTAAATTACGGAACAATGTGGGTAGGATTATAGCTGTGGCTTTGCCAGCTAGATCCAGTCCATTCTTTAGCTATCCAGCCTCATGGCAAAGATACAGGCTGTAACCATGTTACTGCCACAAGTCTATGGCGTTTCAAGGTCCCTGACAGTAATTAAGCTGCAACAGACAACACTCAAGTCCTCTCTCTGTAGTCGGCCCTCCTGCTTCAGTCAGAGTTTGCCCTGGCAGGACGGCCCCGAAAGCCAACATTTTTAAATGGCACAGCTTTTTTCCTGCTACAGCTGAAAACTGAAATGCGATCAGCTTTTCATCAACACCATATAAGTGTTTCGTGGCAGGACTTCTTAAGGAGCTGCAGGGTTTTGCAGCTAAAGCTGAGTCAGGAAGCCTCTTTTAGATGAGAGCACTTGCTTGCCTCTAGCAAGCAGAGCAGACTCAAGAAATTGCTGCTACCACGTCGGGTGCCATTTTGTAGTAATAGGAGCAGTGGGGCTGTGTCCCCAGCACTCCAGCCACCTGCTAGCTTATGCCCCAAAATAACAATACACAAATTGTATTCTTTTAAACACTGCTTGGCCCATTATATCTAGCCTCTTCTCAGCTAACTCTTGCACCTGGACTAGCCCATTTCTTATCATCTGTGTAGCCCATGAGGTGGCCTACCAGGGAGATTCTAGCCTACATCAATCCTGGGTTGGAGCTTCATCATGAGTGCCTCAGAGAGCAGAGCAATTGCGGGGAACATGGCATCTCTGAGCTCACTTCCTCTTCCCAGCATTCTGTTCTGTTTACTCCTCACACCTATATTTTAACCTATCAGGACCAAGCAGTTTCTTTATTGCTTAACCAATGAAATCAACAGATTGATATATGACACTCCCACATCACTTGTCAACCTTGTCCACCCGAGTCTGGAAGCTGGCTTTTGTCGATAGCTTACCAGTTAAAGAACTACAAAGGGAAAACAACAACAACAACAAAACAACTAAGAATCCTTATGTACATATGTGATGTAAAAACAAACAAGACAAACCCTAGAGTATAAGTAAGGGATCTATTGCTCATACTGTAATATTTAAGAAGACAGAAGAAGAAAAGGCTCTTCCCTTCATGTCTTTTTTAATGTTTTTTTCCCTTCATGTCTTCTAAGCAGGGACTGTCTGTGGGTCTCTATTTGGGAAGAAGTGGAAGAGATGGAAGCAGATTTGGGGCTTTCTTTATTAACTGTTGATGTGCTTTCAAACAAAAGATCTCCGTTCAAATGGAGATGACACTGGGGTCAAGTTGAACATGAGGAGAATATGCTCTTTTGATTATCCCGATGGGGTAGTGCTGTCTGGGGCAACTGTTGCATTGTAAAGTCACTTTGTTTATATTCTAACACACTCTGACATCTGTTGGCAGTTGAATATTCCATGCTAGTCTCTGAGTTTTATTTCTAAAGATGCAATCTTAGCTGAAGTTCAGGAAATAAGTACATAGGAGGCAGATTTCTACTACCTTGTTAGAATTCATTGCTCCTCCCTAAAAAGGCTTCCCAACTCTTTAACGGTAACACTGTTCCTTGACTTGACAATGTCTTATTTGTTTTCATTCTTATATTTACTCTGTAACTGTTTTAAGCGCTTGCTGTTAGCAAACATTCTTCCAATTGTACAAAAGGAGGACATTTGATAAAAGTGCCTGCTTTCATTGAGTGTATTTTGTGGTGGAGTGTGCTACTTAGTTTTTTTATTATTATAAAAAGTACACAATAAAATTAAGTTGGAGAATGAAATTAATTATTTTGGTTTATGATTTGAGACGTTTCTATTTGTGGTAGCTTGGTTTCATGATTTTAAATCTGTGCTAAAGCAGACCATTGTGTGTGTCGGGGGGTCCATGGTGAATCAGAGCAGTTACTTTTCTAACCACTGGGAATCAGAGAAGGGTGATGTATAGAATCCTATTATTTATATTAATTATATTTATATATAATTATTATATATATATAATTATTATATATTATATATATCCTATGTATATATCCTATTATATCCTTTAAGGGTGCTCAAAAGTTCTAAATTTCTTCTGACCTCCTAGTAACACCACCAGCTTAAAGTCAAAGCCTTGAAGACATAGTATTCAGGGAACCCTTTTAAATCCAAAGATAACACAGAGTAATAGATAAGGGCAAAGAGATGAGCTATGGAATGTAGGGTGTATTAAACAAGAAAGGGCTGGGAATCAAGGATTCCTAGGGAAGTATGAAGATACAGTTATAAT